>FTRY01000041.1:0-271630 GCA_900157415.1 Armillaria cepistipes
TTTAGTGGAAGGTTTTGTGAAGGGTTTCTGCTTGGAGCGCGAAGCTTTGAGTCGTGCGTTGTGTGTTATAAGTCGTTTGAGGTCATTCCGTGTGTCGCTCTAGACTTTGTGAGGGTTTTGTGAATGTCTCTTGACATTGCGTGTATTGTATTACACCTTGCCTTGAGGCCCAGCGACAACTGTTGCTCCTCTTGTTATTAAAAGCCTTTGGACTTAGAGAAATCGAGATACGTAGCGCGCGCTATTTCTATACGTGTGTATCCTATATTCTGTCAGTGTGGTTGTTTCGTTTCTATCTGCTTCTATCGCATCAGAATCCCCCACGAACTTGAGGGTTTGTGTGTGTAGTGTTGGGTGTGGGTGTGGTCAGTGTCTTCGACACTGTTGCATTTCTAGCTTGCATGCACAGAGTCTCTTCACCAGGCTGGTAAGTCCGTTCATTCGGCACAAGTCGAGTCTAGCGTCTCCGCACGTATTAGCGGCCAAGATCAGGACAACGCCTCTCGGGAACGCACTGCAGGTTCTCCACCCGCGACTGGAAAGGACGACAAGAAGACCTGATACTCCGCCGGTACTTGTACTAGCCAAGCGACGGAGGAAAGGACTGCCGCAAGGAAGGAAGCTGCTAGCGCCCAGGCAGTGAAAAGGGGGCATACGGTAACTATGATTGAAGTTCCCGATCCCGAAGACGACACCGCTTACCGACGATGGCTCAAAAAGGGAAGCCCCGTAGTAAGCCTGAAACGGAAGTCGACTGAATTACCGACTCCACCCGAATCCCCGACTCCAACAAAAACGACTAGCCCACTCCCTAACGAGGGGGTGGGCCCGACTCATGTTAGGAGAAACGAGGTGACCTCACCGACGGTAGCTACACCCTATGCGGCTAGTGCGAAGGTTCAAGAGGCCCCTCACCGATGGTTCCGACCTTTTGAGGTCGACTGGACGCTTCGTGCGGTTTGCGAAGCATGAAACAATAACGCCACCCGCGCCGCCCTTGCAGTCTGGATTCACAAGGACAAGGGCGCTGAAATGACAGATGAACTCCTTGCTGAGCTACGCCTCGGAGGAGAAAACGTTAGGGAGCGACTCTATGAGCTCCGTAACCCGCCGATCATTGTTCACAGCCAAGAAAGCTCGAAGAACAATTTCCTCGTCAACATCGTCCTAAACCCTGTTGCCGTAACGAAGTCCCTAAGCACTAAGGGACTCCTGGATAGTGGCTGCACGAGTAGCGCCATCAACCGAAGCTTCGTCGACAAGCACCAACTGCCGACACAAAGGATCAACGTACCAATCCCTGTCTACAACGCCGATGGAACCTGCAACGCAGGCGGGGACATCACCGAATACATCGAAACCCGAATGACGATCAAGGGACATGCGGAACGCATTGACCTTGCCATCATGAACCTAGGGAAGAAGGACATCTACCTAGGACACGACTGGCTGAAGAGGCATAACCCTTCTGTCAACTGGAAGATGCAATCGATCCTATTCGGCCGATGCGCCTGTGCAGGCAACATTTTTAGCCTGCCCAACTCTGATCCCGACGACAAATGGGATGAGGAACTCGAAGAGGGCGATACGATCATCGCCGTCTGCATGGATGAAGAACTCATAATCCGAGCCGTCCACCACGCCAACAAACTAGCCGCCATGGCTAACGCTGAGAAGCCCAAGAAGAGCTTCGAGGAGATGGTACCCAAAGACTACCACTCCTTCCGTGACCTGTTCTTGAAGGAGAACTTCGATGAACTACCCGAACAGAAGCCTTGGAATCATGCCATCGAGCTCACTCCCAATGCCAAGTCGACGCTTGACTGCAAGGTATACCCTTTGAACCGAAATGAACAGGAACAGCTCAACACGTTCCTTGATGAGAACTTGGAATCGGGATGTATCCGCCCCTCCAAGTCTCCCTTCGCCTCTCCTTTCTTCTTCGTCAAGAAAAAGGATGGCACGCTCCAACCAGTCCAAGACTACTGGAAACTCAACGAGATGACGATCAGGAATCATTACCCACTCCCGCTCATCTCGGAACTCATCGACAAGCTTTGTGGAGCCAAGCACTTCACCAAGCTTGACGTTCGTTGGGGATACAACAACATCAGGATTAGAGCAGGAGACGAGGAGAAAGCCGCCTTCTGCATGAACCGGGGCCTGTACGAGCCCACCGTCATGTTCTTCGGGCTCACCAATTCGCCTGCCACATTCCAATGGATGATGAACGACATCTTCCGCAACCTAATCAGTGAGGGAAAAGTAACCATTTACCTTGACGACATTCTGATCTTCTCCAAGACCTTAAAGGAGCATCAAGAGATCGTGAAACGAGTTCTCCAACGACTACGGGAGAACAAGCTTTTCCTCAAGGTGGAAAAGTGCGAGTTCGAGGTGCTGGAAACCGAGTATCTCGGTGTCATCATCTCCAAGAACTCAATCCGTATGGATCCCATCAAGATTGCGGGGATTGCCGAATGGCCTACGCCAACGAAGAAGCAGGAATTACAGTCATTCCTTGGCTTCACAAATTTCTATCGAAAGTTCATCAAGAACTACTCGAAGGTCGTAAAGGCGCTTACCGCCCTTACTGGACTCATGCCATGGAAGTGGAAGTCTGAGCAAGACCAAGCTTTCATGGAACTCAAGAGACGCATGGCTGAGGATGTCATCCTCGCCATTCCCAACGAAACCGACCCCTTCATGGTCGAAGCCGATGCCAGCAAAGGAGCAGTCGGCGCAGTGCTCAGTCAGAAGCAGAACGGAAGATGGCACCCAGTGGCGTTCATGTCTAAGTCACTCTCCGCCACGGAGCGCAACTACGAGATATACAACAAGGAGCTACTAGCGATCATGCTAGCGCTCGACGAATGGCGGCACTACCTAATGGGCGCTGCCATAGACGTTGAAATCTGGACGGATCACCAAAACCTCCAGTATTTCCGAAAGCCTCAGAAGCTGAACCGACGACAAGCATGCTGGGTGACCGAGTTAGCAGAGTATCACTTTGTCCTCCATCACAAACCAGGCGCTCTCAACAAGAAGGCCGACTTATTGTCACACCGCGACGACCATGACCAAGGGAAGGATGACAATGGAGACATTGTCATCCTTCAACCCGCGCACTTCCGGGCTCTCATCATGCCCACGACCAACGAAGTACACACGAAGGTCGAGGAAGCCACTCGACAGGAGGAGTTATGGGATGAGGGGATCAAGACCTCTCTCGCTCATGAAAGGGGAGTCTCACGCGAAAGAGGACTCTTGAAGTATGACGGGCATATCTACGTCCCGCGCCATCACGCGCTTCGTGGCGAAATCGTCGCCCAGTTCCACGATCACGTCTCAGCCGGACACCCAGGCATCGAGAAAACGAAGGAGTTGGTCCTCAGAGAGTACTGGTGGCCAAAGATGAAGAAGACCGTCAAAGCCTACGTCAAAGGTTGTGAGGTCTGCCAACATACAAAGTCGAGCACGCAGCCCAAGGGCGCTCCGCTCAACCCGAATGCTGTACCAGAAGGACCATGGACCCATATCTCAGTAGACATGGTCACCGGATTACCCACATCAAATGGGTGCGATGCCCTTTTAGTAATCGTCGACTGTTTCTCCAAAGCCATCATCCCCGTCGCCTGCAACGTCGAGTTATCAGCCAAAGGATGGGCGCGAATTCTCCGAGATCACGTCTACGCCAAGCACGGCATGCCGCAGGTCGTCATTTCGGACCGGGGCCCTCAGTTTATCTCCAAGTTCATGAAGGAACTCTACCGATTGCTCGATATCATGCCCAACGCATCAACCGCCTGGCATCCTCAGACGGATGGACAGACCGAACAAGTTAACCAGGAGGTCAAAAAATACCTCCGTATCTTCGTTAACTATCGACAAGACGACTGGACCGATTGGCTCCCACTTGCAGAGTTCGCGCACAACAATCGGATCCATAGCGCTATGGGCAAAAGTCCTTTCATGGTCCTATACGGCCGTAATCCCCGAATCATTCCTGACACGTCAAATTACTATTCAATCTCTAATCCAGCAGCAGAAGAATTCATAACGACAATGAGCGACATCCATCGGGAAACCCGCGAGGCGCTTCAGAAGGCTGCGACCAATATGAAGTGCCAGTACAACAAAAAGAAAATGACGTCCCGTGACTACCAAGTCGGCGATAAGGTCTGGCTGGATTCCACCAACCTCCACCTTCCTCGACCCAAGAAGAAGCTCGACGACAAGCGCGTCGGCCCCTTCGAGGTCGTCAACAAGGTCAGAGCAGCCGCCTACAAGCTGAAGCTCCCACAACATTGGAAGATTCACCTGCGCTTCAACGAGAAGCTTCTAACCCCATACATCCTGCTGGCCTTCCCTAATCAGGAAGTTCCACCTCCGCCTCCTCCCGACCTCATTGATGACGAGGAGGAATTCGAAATCGAAGAGATCTTGGACTCTCGACCCCACACGATCCGCGGAGGCCGAGGCAAGAAATCATACGAAGTCATAGACTACTTCATCAAATGGAAAGGATGGACGCACGAGCACAACTCATGGGTCCGTGACTTGGAAATGGGCAATGCCCAGGAAGCTATCGAAGAATACAAAAACAGGAAGGACAGCGCCAGAAGACTTGATGCTACCAAAATTGTAACAATGTTAACAGACAAGACAGTCACGATGATCCTCGACCACGAATACTCGGACAACGGTGACTGCAAGTACCTCGTCCAACAACACGATGGACTCCAGAAATGGATCAAACCACCTCAGGAATACTGTTTTGAGTGGCTCCAGCTCGTCAAAGCCTACTGGGCCACTCAAGCAGAAGACGAAGAACCCGCAACATGCGACGATCCCGAGTCTTACCTGTAGAGCATACGGGCAGTTGGGACGCCTGCCTTAACGAGGGGGTAATGTTACGATTTTTCCTTATCTAATCTTCAGCGCCTATCTAATCTCATCTTATCCTGGCGCTTCGCTTATCTTCTTACATAATACCTCCACATCATACAACTTTTCGACTCATGTTCGCCTTGCCTGCTTCGCTCGGCTAACACATGCATACCAGATGTCACGTATTCAGACTCCAACTCGTAGTATATAAAGTATCCTACACTTGTACATAGATTCCCTTAGCTTTGAGCTAAGTTTATACATACCGGATTCTTCCTCTCAGTCTCTACGACTAAGCGTTATAACCACTCGCGATAGCAACAACGCAGGCTTTGGGTGACTGTATGAACGCGATACAGCCCTTACATCCTGCTAGTTTGTTATCCCCGAGTCTGGGCATAACAGTTTCTTTCAATTCAAAGACTGTGCTGGGTGTTATTTCTTGCACCAAGTATCAGAATTGACTCTGATGGACAAGAGGAGTCTCCTGTATTATGACCTGCCTCTGATGGACAAAATCCAAAGTCCGCTGTTCAGTCTCTTGAAGAAAGGAAGTAAATGGCACTGGGGGGCGGAGCAAGAAATAGCTTTTCAACAAGCTAAAGATGTGCTGTCTCTGGCCCCAGTGCTAGGCCATCCTATACAAGGACAACTGTACCCACTGTATACAGACACATCAGATATAGTCTTGGGAGCGAGCCTACAACAAGTTCAACACATAGTGATACCTGATTTAAAGGATACCCCTACCTAAGACAAGCTGAAGAAGGCTTATGACACTGGCTTACCTCCTCCCAAACTAGTGACAACACTGGTGAAAGATGTCACCAAACTTCTGGAAACCACCAAATGGGCTAAATCCTTCAAAAAAACAGAAGTATTGGTTGAATGAGTGATTAGTAGTGGTCAAAGTGGCCAATTACTTGCATGATTTTGATCCGATTATTGCACAATTATTCATCAAAATCGGCCTCACGTTTGACCACTCATTTTAAACACAGCAATTTTTCATTGTGATTCTAGATAGTTACGGTATACCTGAGTTAAACTTTCCTATTTGCATCCATCCCTCCCACCTACAAACATGTCACACCTGCAACCAAGTTGCAGAGCATGCACTAAAAAGCTCATCAGCACATACTTTGCCTTTCGTAAGGCAAACAAAACTCATTGGCGACAGTGTCTCAAGCGACGCAATCATATATGCCTAGCCCATGACATGGCCATGGCGACTGCCATTGATACACTGTCCCTCTCATCTCTCTCCTCCGAGTCAGGCTTTTCTGATTCTTCAGACAGTGAGGGGGAATCTTCTGATGATTCATCATCTCCCTCAGATGTGTTTGGTTTGGACTGGGAGTTGGGAAGTGTGTTGGACTCGAGTACCAATGAGAAGCTCTCTGATGATGATCTGGATGATGTCCCAGATTTACTTCCACTGACACAAGAGGACTGGGATGAAGAGAGTGCATTTGGTGACGATGAGGAGTCAGATGATGACGATCTGGATAGTGGTGGCGAGGACTCTCAGGCAAGTCATCAGCATGGCCACAGCCTGAGGACATTTGTAACAGAAGATATTCAGAGTATGTTTAGCCAGCGATATGAGCAACCACACACCCGTATCCCCAAACCCACACAGTCCTTCCTTGACCACACTCTCCATGTCTTGAAAGATGACTACCCGGATCTCTTCCACTGAAACCTGCGAGTGTCACCTCACACCTTCAATTCCTTGGTTTCCCGTATCTGTGATGATCCTGTATTCAGTAACAACTCTGACTCTGCGCAACAAACACCAGTCGAGATCCAGTTGGGTGTTGCACTCTATTGTTTTGGGCATGATGGGAATGCAGCATCCCTGCAATCTACTGCAGATTGGGCAGGTGTAGCCAAGGGCTCAGTCCACATCTTCACTCGGCAGGTGCTGACTGCAGTCCTACGACCAGATTTCATGTGAGATGTTGTTCGATTTCCGACAGAGTCAGAGAAAGAAGAGGCGATGATGAGCCTCCAGGCTCTGTACGCTCAGAATTCGCGGATTTTGCCTGCTAATTAACGCTACTGTCCCTTCAACGGACTTTCAGCAAACCAATGACTGCACACACACCAATACCACTTTCATCCTATGGCAACCACTCCTTACGCGCTTGATATCCATCCCATCTTGCCACGCATCATAATTGCCGTACCTCATCACGGCAAGGCACCTTCGATCGACAATCACCCCAATACAGAATTGACGCATCACTCAGAAGCACCAGTTGACGCGCTCATTTGATCACTTAATAAAAATGACGTGATTGACGCGAGTACCCTCCCAGCTACGGCAACCACAGACCGTGTTTACTAAGGCTGTTACTTCGCCAAGGCTTCAAGAAAACGTTACCCCACGCGTACTCCTCAGTACGACGACTATCGCTCAGTAATCCGCAGCTAAACAGCACCTAACGATCCGAGCATCGCTCAGCAAAAACCATACGGTTCGCATCCATACGCGGCAACGTCGACGAGTTGCTGTTACTTTAGAAGACAAAGTACCATATGTTTCCTACGATTTTTACAAAGCCAAGGCCTTACAATCTTACCGAGCCTCGCATATATACTCTATTTATAATTTCGTACTTTCAGTATAAAAACTAGTTAGAAAAACGTAGCTAAAAAGTTCACCTCTCGTCGACCCCAGACTACGTCAATTATCATCACGCTCTAGTCTATCGCCAGTAAACCACGTCTATTCACCGTTCTATGGCAATATACCATTTGCATCAGCATATTCTTGATCGCACGTCGACTCTTGAGCTCACCAGAGTTATTCCACGGTTCTTAACTGTGAAGAGTCTTTCCACACTCGCTCTTCGTGCTTAACACTATTGGTACACGCTCATATTGTGCCAATACGTGATCGCCGCGCCATACCTCGTCCCCGTTATCTTTTATAGGCCGTCATCGTTTCACTTTCACACCATTGGAGTTTTTACCGTTTCTCTTTTGCCATCGTTATTGTCGCCCACTTGGGTAGTCTCAGAGCAGACTTAGGATCAGTTTCAGCCAGTTTTCGTATAGTATCAGTCCCCCGAGTGGACTTGAAGGTTAGTTTGACATAGGATAGGATTGTTTCAGTACCAGACAAGTTTCGACATCGACTCAGCACCATCGCATCGTATAGGACCAGTATTGCCACCAGTTTTTGTAGTTCCACGTTTTTCTCTCGCCAGTACACCCTCAGCACCTCGTTCCATGTTTATTTTGCCACTCGCAGTCCCCCACGCCGTTTTCTCATAGCCTCGCTCACCCATAGACTATTGCAGACCATTTAGTCTATTCTCCATCGTTCACCCCGCTCCGATTACCGTCGAGCGACGTTTTCTAGTCTCGCAGCACGTTTTCGCATACGAATTCGTGGTATTCACGTCATACCCGTTTTCGTACCCTCTCATTTTGAGAGATCCTTACCGGCTTGAAGCCATAGCATTTAGTACTCGACTACCAAGCAGTACTACTTCGCAGACTTAAAGTCGCAGTGTATTCTTGCATATAGAGGAATTGTTCTACTGCACGGAGGTGCCTCGAACCACTCGCACATACGATCGCCTTGATTGCCGTGCCACTACGTTAATTATCCAATCTCATTTTGAGTTGGTGTTGCCATTGCCACGGAAGTCTAGGCTCATCAGCGAGGAAGTGGGTTGCATGGAATTCGTGTAAGGCTTGGCAGGGAGGCTGGTGCTTTGTTGATGGAACCCTGGTCCCATTTGCTGAGTGACCATATTGGTATGGGGAGAGCTATCTTGATTGCAAGTGTCGCTATTTGCTGAACATTCAGGTACACCTCATGTTCAAGTCTTGAAGTAAAGCTTTCTTTCTGATAACCAATTTAAATTACTACTAGATCATCAACCTGCCCAGTCTGTGTATCATTGACTTCAGTTACGGTCATACTGGAAGTATGCATGATAGTACAGCATGGGAATCCACAAGGTTGGCACAGGATCATGAGACATTGCTGGAGGATGACAAATGGGTTTGGGCAGACTCTGCATATCCGGTATTTCGGATTACCTATGAGAAGTTTCTGTAACTGATATATATAAGATTCAAACTTGGGTGGTGGCACCATATAAAGCACTAGAATGTAACCTTGAAGATAATGAGAAATTCAACAAACAGGTTTCACGTCTGTGAATTCGCTCTGAACATGCAATTGGATTTCTGAAAGGGAGATTTCACTTGCTAAAAAATCTCTGTGTCGATGTCAAGGATGTGGACAGCCACAGAATTGCAACATACTGGGTTTCTGCATGCATAGGCATACATACTTTTGCCATGGCCTGCGAGGAGAAGGAGAAAGTCGAGGCCGGAGATGCTGATGTTTTGTTTGATGATGACCCCTTTGTTGCTGAAGGTTTGTCATCTGACAACTCTGACTCAGATCTAAATGGTCTGCATTCCACTAGAAGTAATTGCACTAGACTCCAGGCAGCAAAGGAAAAGCGGGAGGATCTAAAGGCAGCCTTATTCCGTTATTGTGAAAAGTGTGCTCAGAAACGATGCAGGGAAGGGTAATTAAGCCTTACATAGATCTATGACTACTTTTCCATATCAAAATTGAATGCACCCTTCACAGCAAATGTCGACTCACCTGAGTTCATGTTAGCATCAAAGCCAAATGGTTCAGAGTCTACAAATGATGAGGATGAACCACTGGTGGGTGGCTGAGTTGCCATTCCGGCAAGATGGTCATTACCAAAGGACAAGAAGCGAGGTTGGCCAAGGCCAGGCTGTCCCTGAGCCATGAGAGTGGCCATGCACAGTTCATGCTCCATGCAGAGCTTATCCCTTGCTAAATCTGCCTTCAGCTGTTTCTCCTTCATCTTTATGGCTGCCTTTTCCTTTAATGCCTGCACCTTCACCTCCTTCTCAAAGAGGAGCTTGTTCTTCCTTAACTCCAACTGCATCTGCTCTGTTATCTCCTCCGCCTTCATGACCTCGACCAGACGATCTGCTGGGCCCTTCTTGCCACCAGTCTTAGTGGATGTCGACTGTGAACTGGCTGCCATAGTAGGTTTGCGTGCTGCTTTTGCAGGCTTGATGGATGAGACTGCAGTGCTGGAGTGGGATTTTTTGGCAGCAGGAATGGGGGAACTTCATGTGTTAGAGACCTTGTGTTTTACTCCAACTCTGATAGAGGCTGTGTCGACCGGGTCATACTCGCTGTCATCAGCTTCATTGCTGCTGCTGCTACCAGTCCACTCGATGTCGCTTCCTCCAGCCACCTGAGGGAGCTCATCCTTTCCTTCCTCTGGCTCTGAGTCCTCAGGTGAGACATCTTGGACATCCCCATCCTCGCTCACAGGTGAACTCAAAAGCAAGATGCTTGGATCAATATCCGAGCTGTTGTTACCGATTCCTGTAGGGTTAACATTGGGGCGCTCACCGATGAGCATACATAGCTCAAAGTAGTATGGACAGTCCTGTCTGACCTTTTCTGTACATGTTGGTTAGCATCTTGTTGATGTGTCTCAGAATGGCCATTAATGCACCCCACAGATTTGTGAGTGAGTTGTTCAGTGTCATATCAATCTCTGATGCAGACTCGATACCAGCCCCGGTCTGTTCCATTTCGCCCATCAGACCTCGAACTTTTGTGATCATCCTGTAAGGCAGCATCACTGTGAGTTTGACAGTTCGATATCAATGAAGGACAAACTCACCCATTCAGCTTGTTTTTAACCTTCCCATCCCATGCCTTGTGTCGTGCTGCACTTTCAGCAATTTTTGGCCAGTGTTTCTCTGTCATGAGATGATCCTTAAACAGAGCATCTGCAACCATCCATCGGTACTCACCCTTCCCGAGTTTGTTTGAGTCTGTTAATTTGGTTCTCGGTTGAGAAAATAGGCCTTGCTTGATAACGGGTTCATCAGTGATGATGGAGACCATCTGGCAGCAGAGATCATCTGTCCATCTGAGTGACATAGATCAGTAAGGGATATGTAGCATGCATAGCGACGCACTCAAGATGAGGTTCCCCAGGTTCCTCTTTTTCCTCTTTTCTGTTACCCTCATGAGTGACTTTTTTGTCTTCAGCGGTGTCCTTTCCTGCCTTCTTTTCTCCTCTGGTTCTCCTTTTGTTTGGTGCACTTGATGCAGATTCATTTGGCTTTTTGGCAGTCTTACCAGTATGAGCCATAGTAGCTAATATGAAGCAGAGGGAGGAGGGGGGAAAAGACTAGTGAAAATATTTTCCGTGTATTGCCATGGTTGAAAATGCAAAAGTTTATAGTTTATGTGTAGCATGCATAGTAGACAGCGGGTGATTTAGCTACGATTGAGAATTGACCAAAAATCGGCAAAGCTGCTTGGGAGCAGCTTCACTGATTCGCTGATTTTCAGCTCCTAAAAATCAGATCAAAAATCAACTCCAAATCGGCCACTTTGACCACTACTATTGCTTACTGGAGTAGAACCTTCAAACCAGCAGAGAGGAATTACAGTGCAACAGAACAAGAAGCCTTAGCCACAAAGGAGGCTTTAGTAAAATTCCAGCCATTTATTGAAGGGGAAACAGTCATTCTGGTGACAGATCATGCAGCCTTACAGTGGGCACAAGTGTACAAGAACATGAATAGGTGCTTAGCAGTGTGGGGGGCAGTATATGCAGCATTTCCTGGACTGCACATAATTCACAGACCCAGCAGAATACATTCCAACATAGATCCATTGTCTCAACTGCCAAGAATTCCACTGCACCACTTGCCTACTTTGGATCTGACCATGCCGATAATACAAGACCCAGGGAAAGCCGAATTAGCACAAGCAGCTGAGGACAGGAAGTCAACGGCCCATCAATTTGAAGCCTTCCAATGCATGTGGTGGGAGGATATAGTAGAGCCAACAAGGAAGGTAGCCTGCACCATGGAAACTAGGAGATCAAAGCTAGCAAAGACGAAAACTGATGAACCAATTCCTTCAGATCTCGAACATGAGAAAACTACACCTAGCAAATCCATCCTTCCCTTTGATAAGGAAGCCGAGTACTGGGGTCTACCCTCACCAGAACAGCAAGAAAGTATGGACGAAGATTTAGAATGGAATCAACCACATCTTCTAGTGTCAGCAGATGAAAAGATCGTTAGCAAGTTCGTGGAAGGTTACAAGAAGGATCCCAGTTTCAAACATCAATACATAGAGACCATCCCAAACCTGGAGAAAGAACTTACACCTTCACACTATCAGAAAGCTTCCAATGGCTTGTACTACTTCGCCAATGCAGACTGGCAACTAAGGCTTTGTGTGCCCTCGTCCATGGTATCCTACATGCTAAATTGGATTCATGAATCCCCTTTTGAAGGAGCTCACGAGGGCCCGAGGAGATTTGTGTCCTGTTTACATGATTCCTTCTACTGGCCTAGCTTAGTGAAGGATGCTGAGAGCTACATGTTGACCTGCAACGTCTGCCAAAAGATCAAGATCGACTGCACTGGCAAGAATGGAGGATTACGGCCTGCGCCAATCCCTTGTAGACCCTTTGCCATGATTTCTCTGGACATGATAATGCAGCTCCCACCATCAGGCAAGGAGAAGTTCACAGCAGTATTGGTTATAGTTGATAAACTCACTAAGTTCGCGATAATGATCCTGACTCACAATACCTTGAACTCAGAAGGATTCACGGATATCTTCGTTGCTAGAGTCGTCAACATCTTCGGATTGCTGGAGAAAATAATTTCTGACCGGGATCACAGATGGACTAGTGCCTTCTGGAGAGCTGTGGTAAAGCAATATGGAGCATATCTTGCACTATCCCCATCTCATCATCCTCAGATGGATGGACAGACCGAGGTGCTGAATGCCACCATTGAACAGATGCTGCAAGTGTATGTAGCAGGGGGTAGGGAATCTTGGGCTAAATGGCTCAGTGAGTTATGTCAATCATATAATTTGGCTAAACATTTGTTGATGGGATACAGACCAGATGAACTTCTTCTAGGGTACAAACTGGCGATTACCATGGGGGTGTACATCAAGAACGAGGCCGGAGCTCAGGGAAGAACAATGAACAGCCTCATGGGAGAGGAATTCATGGGAGAAATGGAGTATCATCATCAATTAGCAAGAGATTCCTTGGCAGCAGCACAAGAGAGGCAAATATGTGAGTACAACAAGAAGTGACAACCTGCAGAGGACATACAAATTGGGGACCAAGTCTTAGTAGATGCACACTTGTTACAGTTGGTGGACGTCCAGGGAACCGGCAAGAAGTTAGTCCAGAGATTGGTTGGATCTTCAAGGTGATGGAGAAGATCAACAACAAAGTCTATCAGCTTTGACTGCCTCTGAGTTACCCGATGCACCCTGTCATCAATATTGAACGTTTGAGGAAGTATAGACCTTCCCCAAGGACATTCGGTGAACGGACGACTCTTCCACCTCTTCAAGATGACCTCAAGATAATGGATGAGTATGAAGTGGAAGCTATATTAGGGCACTGCTATACTTCAAAGAAATTGGGAGGTCGATGGCAATATCTTGTCAGATGGAAGGGCTATGGTCCAGAAGATGACACCTGGGAACCAGCAGGGGCCTTGAGGAATGCTCCTGACCTCAAAAGAGAATATGACAGGGTGCAGAACCTATAGTGGATAAGTATAAAATGACAAGCTCAAGAGGAATTTCTGCTACCACTCTGATGGATTTATTCGGGAACCCTATCCCTAACACCTTTTCTCTGTGTGACGTCCAAAGGTCCCTCAGCTAGGCTGATTATGACTACATCCCCACTGTTAGAGGAGGTCCTAGCTTCAAGATCAAGCAGAAGGGGATGTACTCTGGAAGGATCGTCGTGTACTCCAACCCCAGCAAAACGAAGGAGATCAAGAAATTCGTGGAGCTATGGTCAATTAACGCAGATGTGAACAAGTTCCCTTTCTTCCTGGGTGTTAAAAACCCTTACTTTTCTCCTGTGGAACTGCTGTTGTCATTCCTCAAGCTTGACAGCCATCTAGGCCCCTTTGACTGCACGGAACACATGCAAGAGTATGATGTGAAGGAGCCTTGGCTGGCATTGATCCGACTGTACTTACGTTCGGTGGAGAGAGCCAATATGATCCCGGCTCTGGTGCTGAGCAATGAGGTGAACTGTGAAGTAAACAAAGGACTAATTGAGGATCTGTTGAGGAGAAACTTCAAGTTGGACTTACAGCTGTGGGGGTTGTGAGAAGAGGGCCAAAAGGAGGAGTTCATTGGGTGGCCATCATTCCCAAAAGCTGAGGCTATACAAAGTTTGATCAGAGAGGCCCTGTATGCCTACATTATCACTAAAATTGTGGCCATACAGAGAGGTCTGTGTAAGAAGAGAGCTTGCATGGAATACCACTCTCTCCCCCTGCTAGAGCGAACGGAGCTTGATCATCCTTGGTTGGAGGTATTCGCATCTGAGCCCATCCCCATCGCCGACAAAAGCTGTCTAGGAGTATGGGGGAATAGTCTCAATGAGGAGGAATTCATTTGGTTCACCTTCATAGTAAAGGCACCCTTGTTCTTTGTGCATGAGTTAACAACTCAAGAAGTGGTAGACCGGTGATACGCCGTCTACGCGTTCACACCTAGATTTTGCGATTTTGTAATCATACTAGCACATATCTATCTTAGACTAGCAATAACTAAAGGACTATAGCGGAGGCTTCAAGCTGATAGTCAAGCCAGAAAAGCTACTAGTCAAGCCAGGATTTAGGCACGATACCACTATTGGGTCAAGTCTATCAGCTGGCATGACTAGCACCTCGAATACCAAGCGAGTCAGTAAATGACGACTGCTAGTCGACGAGGGTAGCTACGAGTGCACCCAACAAGAAGCAGAACATACAGGTCTCGTGAAAGTACAGTCACTAGTGGAACGGTCTGCATGCGAGTGCTTAAGATGAGTTGACTAGCGGTGCAGCAGTCTCTAATGGGACTTAGAAATGAATTTAGCAATGAAGTGCAGCTGTCCAGATCCGACTAGCATGATACAGATCTATTACGATTGGCACTAGTGTAGCCGGGCTGCGCCTTCGATCATGATCGACAGCTGCGACAGGCACATTCGCTGGCCTAGCCATTTATCCTTGACACTAGTGGAGCGTTTCTGTGCCAAGGATACAGAATACAACCATTAGTGGAGCTCCTAGGCTCACTAGTCAGCAAGCGACTGTTTCTAGACCAACTATTGCGTGATTATTCACCATTATTCATGACTAGCCAAGAAATCCTTATCAATAATACCCCTCTAGTCAGTTATTTATATCTCGATCGTACCTTGTTTGTCAGTATATAAGTAGTAGAATAGGTGCACGCGTGGTTCAGGCAAGCCATCCCCGCAATTGTGACCTACTAATCAGTACCTAGTGCCCCAATTAAAGGCTTTTGTGCTTAACCTCAACGAAGCGGCGACTAGTCGCTAAGTTACCCATAGCATAGAGTGAATTGAAGTGTCTTAGAGCAATCTTTCATGTCCTGCAAAGGCCAAGAGTGTTTCGAAGTTAGTTCAAGCAAGTTCTTGGAGTTTAAAGTATTATTCTTAGGCCAAGAGTGCCACTAGTCAAGTGTCCATCACTTGTAGGAAGCAGTATAGGGCCAAGAGTGCCACTAGTTTGAAGCAGTCCCAGTCAGAGCAAGCACAGTAGCTCAAGTCAAGTCACTATTCACCCAATTGTGTCTTACCCACCCCGCTAGTGTGAGTAGTACGCTTGTATAGCTCACTAGTAACGAATAAAAAGTCTTTAAACAACTTTCCTTGATTATTGAAGTCTGCAGAGTGCTTCTATCGTACTCGAAACACCCGAATTCAATACATTGGTGATAAGTGTAGAGTTAGTGTTAGGTTTAGTGTTGTTGGTGTTCATTGCCATTCACTAGTCCTTTTGCCACTCGCCGTTACCGAGCACATCACCGGCATGAAGCATGGGTATACTGCCTTGCCACAAAAACCCTGTTGGAGATGCGCTTTGCACATAGTGCTCCATATGACCATTCCACTATCAACCACAGCATAGACTACCTGTTAGACATCTCCCAAGTCAGAATGTGTCCCTTGGAGCTAGTCGACTTCAACTGTCGCACTCCATTTTTGTTGAGTCATGCTCAAGGTTATAATGAACTGAGAGAGCCACAAGACTATGAAGGAGTGGGGGATTGACTGGAGTATAGAGCTACCCTCTACCACTACTACAAGTTTGAGGAGGATAGGCCTTGGGAGTGGCACGAGGAGGTTGATGGGGTACAGAGCTAAGTTGCTGACCCAGACAAGGTGGAATACATAGTCACCCTGGACATGAAGAAGTCGACAACCCCCCTAGTGAATTGGAGACATGTCTATCAAACACATGATACGTCCATCCTTTGAAAGGAACAGGGAGACTGGTGCTTCATTTTTGTACCGAAGGGGGATCACAGGTTTTGGGGACAAGTAAAGGATACTTGGTATGATTGGGTCCTACATGTAGTCATGCACTTCACCTTCAAAGGTCGACTCAAGTTCCCATCAGGATTTGTGGCAGACATAAGCATCTTCGGAGTGCCTGCACCTCCCTGGAGAGTCTATGACATTAATGAGGGATTAGTGTATCAGACTGAGCCTCTGAGATGGCTGTACACCAGTCCTAAACCCCACCAAAAGCATCTGGGAACAAGGGCTAAAGTGCCAGATGCTGCATTGCTGCCAAGGAAGGACAGCCTGGGATTGTTACTTGAGACCACATTCTTGCTGGCCGTCACCAATAGCTTGTGTCAAGGAGTTGACATACCCAGGAAGGAGGAAGATTATGGGTCGGAGGATTCTGATGCAGTGTCATACACTGAACTCGACTACCCTCACTTGATGCTTTGCAACACAGTTTTGGACAGCTCCACAGAAGGATCACCAGAGGAAAAAGCTGAGCCTGAGCCTGTCACTACAGCCACAGTGCATCGTCGTAAGTGACAAGCAGCCATTCTTTCATACTCCACCTGGCAACTCAAGGACATTGCTATCAACCTGGAGAAGTTAGTACAGGAAGATCAACAGCTGGATGGACCCCAACGTGTTAGAGGAGAAAAGGACAATATAGTCACAGTTGGATTTGGCTCAGCGAACATTCATTCTTGCCCTTCATTGTTGAGTAGGTTATCATAAACTTTGTACAGGGGGGTATTGTGACATCCCATGACCTGTGACTCTGTAGCATACTTAGTTTCTGTTTTCATAGTCAGAGAATATATTGATTTTTGCATACTTTTACTACTCAAGATGAAGTAACTTCTCATCTACTTTCGGTATAGCTGAAAGCCTGAACTCACCCAGCAGTTACTTGATATGACTAGCATCTGTAACTGCCATATCATTCATATTCATCACACATTGAACCTATTTAACACTGCTTTGTAGCGCTGAGGTTTATTCCCAGCTGTAGTTGGGTCCTAGGGAATCCTCGCGGCTTTCACACCCACGCAAAAATCCTGCCAGTTTATTTCAATTCCAAGACTGTGCTGTGTGTTATTTCTTGCACTGAGTATCACAAGTGACTCTGATGGACAAAAACAGTGTCCTGGATTATTAGCTACACCTCACAGACAAAATTCAACCCTGCACGCAAAAATCCTGGCAGTTTATTTCAATTCTGAGACTGTGCTGGGTGATTTTCTTGCCCCGAGTATCAGAATTGACTCTGATGGACAAGAGCAGTGTCCTGGATTAATAGCTGCACCTCACAGACAAAATCCAACCCCGCACACAAAAATCCTGCGAGTTTATTTCAATTCTGAGACTGTGCTGGGTGTTTTTCTTGCACCGAGTATCAGAATTGACTTGTGTGGAGAAGAGCGGTGTCCTAGATTGTGAGATGCTCCTAATAATCCAGGACACTGCTCTTGTCCATGGGAGTCAATTCTGATACTCAGGACTTGAAATAACATCCAACACAGTCTTGGACTTGAAATAAACTACCAGGTTTTTGTGGTGCAGGGTTGGATTTTATCTGTCAGGAGCATCTCATAATCCAGGACACTTCTCTTCCCTGTGGCAGTCAATTCAGATAATCAGGGCAAGAAATAACATCTAACACAGTCTTGGAATTGAAATAAACTGCCAGGATTTTGCATGTGGGGTTGGATTTTGTCTGTGAGGTGCAGCTATTAATCCAGGATACTGGTCTTCTCCATGAGAGTCAATTCTGATACTCAGGGCAAGAAATAACATCCAACACAGTCTCAGAATTGAAATAAACTGCCAGGATTTATGCATGCAGGGTCAGATTTTATCCATCAGGAGCAGCTTATAATCCAGGACACTGCTCTTCTCCATGACAGTCAATTCTGATACTCCAGGCAAGAAATAACATCCAACAGTCTCAGAATTGAAATAAACTGCCACAATTTGTGGGTGTGGGGTTGGATTTTGTCTATCAGGATCAGCTCATAATCCAGGACACTGCTCTTCTCTATGAGAGTCAATTCTGATACTTGGTGCAAGAAATAACAGGAATTGCAATACACTGCCAGGATTTTTGTGTGCAGGGTTGGATTTTGTCTGTCAGGATCAGCTCATAATTCGGGACACTGCTCTTCTTCATGACAGTCAATTCTGATCCTCCAGGCATGAAATAACATCCAATAGTCTCAGAATTGAAATAAACTGCCATGATTTGTGGGTGCAAGGTTGGATTTTGTCCATCAGGGTCAGCTCATAATCCAGGACACTGCTCTTCTCCATGACAGTCAGTTCTAATACTCGCTGCAAAAAATAATATCCAACA
This sequence comes from Armillaria cepistipes, assembly GCA_900157415.1. Taxonomy (NCBI): domain Eukaryota; kingdom Fungi; phylum Basidiomycota; class Agaricomycetes; order Agaricales; family Physalacriaceae; genus Armillaria; species Armillaria cepistipes. The sequence continues at coordinate 18,661 of FTRY01000041.1, forward strand.
CAGTCTCAGAATTGAAATAAACTGCCAGGATTTTTGTGTGCGGGTTTGGATTTTGTCTGTGAGGTGCAGCTAATAAACCAGAATACTACTCATGTCTGTGGCAGTCAATTCTGATACTTAGTGCATGAAATAACATCCAACCTAGTCTCAGAATTGAAATAACCTGCCTGGATTTTTGCATGCAGGGTTTGATTTTGTCTGTGAGGTGCAGCTAATAATTCATAACACAGTCAGTATTGCTTTTCTGGATTGTGAGACAATGGTAATGGATACAATCTGCTCCCACACACCAAAATCCTGGGATTTTATTTCCATGCAGAGATTTCACTTGGTGTTATTTCTTGCAGCATGTCTCAGAATTCACTGTCACAGTTAGTATTACTTTTCTGGATTATGAGAGAATGCTAATGGACACAATCTACCCCTGCATGCAAAATCCTTGGATTTTATTTCAATGCAGAGATTCCACTTGGTGTTATTTCTTGTAGCAAGTCTCAGAATTCACTCTTACAGTTAGTATTACTTTTCTGGATTTTAAGACAATGCTAATGGATACAATCTACCCCCACATGCAAACATACTGGCTTTTTATTTCAATGCCGAGATTCCACTGGACATTATTTCCTGTAGCAAGTCTTACAATTCACTCTCATAGTAACTATTATTATTCTGGAATGTGAAACACTCCTACCAGACACAATCTACCCCCACACACAAAAATCCTGGCATTTATTTCAATACAGAGATTTCACTGAGTGTTATTTCTTGCAGTAAGTCCCAGAATTCACTCTCACAGTTAGTATTACTATTCTGGATTGTGTCACACTTCTGCCAGATATAATCTACCCCTGCATGCAAAAATCCTAGCATTTTATTTTAAAGCAGAGATTCTGCTGAGTGTCATTTCCTGCAACAAATCTCACAATTCTCTCTCACAGTTAGTATTACTATTCTGGAATGTGAGACAATGCTAATGGACAAATTCTACCCCTGCATGCAAAAATCCTGGGATTTTATTTCAAAGCAGAAATTCTGCTGTATGTTATTTCTTTCAGCAAGTCCTACAAATCAATCTCACAGTCAGTATTACTCTTCTAAACTGTCAGACACTGATGATCCTCAACTTCTGTTGTAATGGCTCACTGCAAACTTGATTAAGTATGAGTAGTGTGCAATGCCAGGAAAGGCAAAAGATGTGTGAGTAGTTCTGTGTATCTCTGTATAGTGAACTTTCTTAACTAACCAAGTATACACTGCAACAGTTAAGTCTATGAGATACTACTCTAACATATAGTGTCAGTTTAGCACCTAAACAACACAACCTCATATTTTTGCCTCAGCAACACTTATTTGTGGGAGTTGTCAGTAATTCACAGGAATCCATAGGAATTAGTGGTGATTTGCAGTAATTGTTAGTATTATCTAATAATACTCAGTAATACTGCCCTCATTCCAACCATCTAGGGCCCAAAATCCTAATCTACAAAGCCACCCTATCTCACTCCACCACTCTTCCTTTTTGTATCCTCACCACTATCAATTAGCTGCTCATTACTGAAGAATACTGGCACACTAAAAATCCAATGAGAGTGATTGGCATGCTCTCTGGGGTTCTTGCCATTTTTCTTTCTGATATAGTGATATTTCCCTTACATTGGATGTATATTTTTTTTAGTAGCAAGTATCTCCTGCTATGCACACTCTCCAGTACCAGCTCATCTACCTTTTCAGAGGTAGTTCAGCATGACAAGATCATTGTATACCAGCCTAAGAAGAGTTGGGGAATAGAACCCTAAGGGGAAACTCTGATAAGGTAGAATCACATTTTACATATGAACAGCAAGTGCCAAACAGTGTGGGATTCAACATTTACATAATACTCACTAAACCTCCTAAGATGTTTTTACTGGGAAATGAACTCATACACTGTGCACTCCCAGGACCTCTGGTTTACCCAGAAGCATGAACCAGACAGATAACCACTCAACTATTTGGCCCCCATGGGACATATATACATATTTTGACCAGCTGACTTTATACCTGTATTTGATCCATCTATTATAAGTCACCAACAGAACAAAATGAATTGAATATTTCACAAGTATGATTGTAGAGGCACTTTATTAATGACTAATTACTGGCTACACAAGTCATTGAGTGTGGAAAGCATATCCAGACCTGGCATCCAACATTAATCTCATTCCTCCAGTGCCTTCAAGAGGCTGGACAACCTTCATGATGGCAGGTAGTGCTATTGGTTACATTTATTTACCTGCTTTTTTCATGGCAGGGATTTTTGCATCAGAGTGTACCTTAGGACATAGCTGCTATTCTATGGTGGCACTCCTTCGACAAACAGAGCTGTTATTATGTCCACTCGTGTATTAAAAAGATCAGATCTTTGAAGACATGTTCTGACATGAACAATAGCATTTCTTCTTTATCCATTACACTGGGTGTTTTCACCTGAATTTGGAAGAAAAAAGAAAGAGAAAAGAAAAATCTGGAAAGCTCTGGCCCCTTTATCATTATACTAAACTATTACTAATTTGCAGATGTAGCTGTTCCATGTTAGTTTTCCACACTGTACATGCCTGTCATTGCATCAATTTCTCATGATCTTAAAGTGGGTACTGGCAACTCCCTACTAAGTTTGAGCTCTGAGCATTACTGAAAATAGACTGAAATAGCTGAGTTTTATAGATGCACCTGCTGTGGGTCAGACTAATATGTAGGGATGCTCACTGTACCTGTACTGTCAGCAGTTTTGAAATAAATTTTAACAGCTGTATTTGTATAGGTATTATATAGGTAGGTGAAATATGCATGAATACCTATCACTTTTGGTGTGTAATTATTGAAATTAATCAAAGTCTTTGTTTTAACCATAAAACTTACCTAATCTAGGACATCCTCCTTTCCTATGGTGTCTGTATATGGGATATGGTATGGGTACAGTATGAGATACTGACAAAACCCATAACATACTATCAAGGCCCTTTTCTTATACAGCATATGGCTGTATCCTATACAGCCATAACTATATATGGTACAGTGGGCATCCCTACTAATATGGAAGTGATTTGCCACCAGAAGGCCCAAAAAGGCACTTACTCATCTCACAGTCCAGAACCAGGAGTTGCCAGTACCCATTTAAAGGCTTGAAACAAGTGACAAGCATGCAAGTTATACCAAATTGCTGAAAATGCAGCACCAGTAAGTTGTGTTCTGATGTATACATATGATGTAAGTAGCTTGTGCACTCAAACAGAGTATCAGGAAACACAAGAAAGGAAAACCAAAAAAGGGAGAAAAGTAGGTGCAAAATATTCATTGTACATGCTTGAAAACAGATCAAAAAATTGTGAATCTTGCAGTATATATGTATGATGTATCAGAGAATAGTTGTAGAATAGTAGAAGCAAATGAGCTATAAGGAATCAGAGCAAAGACAAAAACAAAAGGGGTGGCAGGTAAGTGGCAGGAAATCTGCTGACAAAGCATGAATAGATAACATTGTTTCATTCATAACTTGAGAGATTCACATTTTTCATTTTTTTTGTGAGCTCAGTACAGCTCATGGTACTTAAATACAAAGCTACAAAGAGTATGAGATTTCTGAGACTTGAGGCAAAGCCAAAAGAAAAGAAATATGCTATCAATCCCAAAATGGCAATGGCAGGTAATTGCACAGCATGGCAACTAAATTAGCATGGGAACCCAGGGTATCAGACAGTAAATCCTATGCAACTGCTTGATGTTGCAGCATTATCATCTCAGCCAAATGGAATATAGCTGGCCTTATCGTGATAAGCTCAGTTCACCCCCAAGAGACCTTAATGACAGTGTTTCCCTTACAGCTTATTTCCACCCTTGCTTCGCATTACGTCCCCTCAGATGAAGACACTGACCCAGGGCCAGAGTATCAGACTGTGCTGGAGGCCACAGATAGTTCATCTTCGATGGAGGTAGCATGAGGCTCCAACCATGACTGAAACATAAATTCACCACCTAACAACGTGTGTTCATATCTCGTTTAACTGCAGGGCCCAAAGACATGGGCCCTTGTGCTAATATTCTTAAAGTGAGTATCTTTGCATGATGTGATACCCGTCTAACGATCATTTGAAGAGTGAATTTTGCACTTATGTCTCCACTTTAGACATATCCATTGTTTCAGAAGGAAGATTATATACCTATGAGCACACAATGGTCCCGCGCCATGGTCCACCTGAACAAGGCCTTGTTTTGGATACCTCTGACCAAAACATTGTTACCCTGTGGAATATGCACTTTTGGGAACTTCTTGTTGATGGGTTCTTCAAATCTGGTGGTTTAAGCCTTCCTAATGTGCCCATAGAGACGCTCATCAAGGCCATGAATACTTACTTGAAGTACCTTCGCTGAAGTGCTTAAGGCAAGAAGGGCTGACTCCCGAGGGATTACCATTCGAACTCCGAGAGCGAAGTGGGAAACAGGACAAAGGCAAGTACATCCTCAATAATTCCTTCTCGTCAAAGCACTAATTTAGAGCCACAGCTGCTTTGATGTCATCTTCACGGCCTTCGCTTATACCAGTTCAATGGCACAGTTAAGAAATAATTACCCAACTGGACGCAGAGTCGTAGCTTACATGCCATGAGTGACGATGAATTGGACACAGCTTCAGGACATTATATCATTAAAAATCCCGTGTGGAGAAGCACTGACCATCTCCTCATCAACCATTTCCATGACCATGGTTCTCTGCATCTATCAAAGCACTTTCATTGGGATGCGATGCAATCATGAAAGCGCAGATAGCTTCCACATGTTCATAAGGATTGGGATCAAGTTGACGTGGATAGCTACCCTGCCTATCAACATGTGTGATGAAGTTTGGTTGGAGGAATGAAAAATAACTCGCCTGGCTGAATACCACCGCCTTGATTTTCAGCCACCAATAGACTTGAATACATTAAAGTTTTCTTGGTGTATCTGGGTGTAAGTGCTCTGCATCTTTTTCAATTAGGCAACGCTCACCAGTTTTCATCCAACGTCGTCGACAAGTGAACTGCGGTTGAATGTTCTCCTGCACATATCAATATTGAGCTTTAATTAGAATTAGTCAAAAATCACCTTTCAGCATCCGAGACGGCAAGTCAAGACCATCATTACTTCTGTGTTGCGGAACCCATACTAGTTGTCAATAAAAGCCAAATAGCTGGAAGCAGTCTTCATACCTTAATCTCTTTCACTTACTTGTTATCGAGAGGAGAGATATACGATAGATATGCAGCCACTTAAGTATGGAGATCAGCGGCAGTAATAAAAGCACAAAAGATCTACATACTTTGGTGAGACGTAGGTGTAAGAGGCCGTGTCCTTGACATCATCTGTTGGAGTGACAAAAGGCGACAAAATATTCCAATTGGGTGGTAGTAGTCACACTGGCAAGCGGTCCCTAGCAGTAAACATACTATGCGGCAACCAAGGAAGGTTCAGTCATGATACATTATGTAGTAACCTATTCCGAGTCCTGCGCATATACACTTGGATATTCAAACCTCTTGACAGAAAACAAGTGCAACATACCATAAGGAGAACTAAATAGCGATTGGGGGGCACGGTGCCTCGCTCACTCTGGGAAGAACAATGGAGAAGGAACTGTACATGTTTGAGAGACGCCTAAATATTCTTTCATTGGTCAGGAAAGCACGAAGTGGAGATGCACAGGAAATCAACGATGTTTGGGTGAGGATTAAGAACTGTACACAACACTCAAATTCCCCCAGATCAAACCTCCACATCGAGGCCCATGAGCAGCAGTGCACTAATAGAACATGTATCTATTCCATATACCGGGGTGGAAATTTGGCCCCGAACTGATACATCACATAAATGCTTATGGGCTGCCTCAATATGGCTTTATCGATCATTCACCGCCTTCGATATCAGTGCCTGAGCACATCTGGACGCCTATACAAGGTCGATGCTCGAATCTCCTTTGGTCCAGGATTGAAAAGACACGCAGCGCATCCATGTATGGCTATAAGTACAGTTCTCGAGGCTCAGTACATTAATCTATATGCATCTAGTCGTGTGTAATCAATTCATCCTCAAAACCGGAGTCTGTCTCAGCAAGCAGGCTTACATCAATGTCCTGCCAGTTTATTCGTCAGAACCTGCAATGAAAGATGCAAAACATGCTTACCATCTCAATGGCCAACGGCATGGCTAAGATAGCATGTCCAACTCCAGTCACCTTCAACTCAGTCAGAATGCAGTGGCTTAAGGCTTCCAAACGAACCACCACACTTTCCTCATATCAATTGGACACCAATCGTCCTGTCACATGTGGAAATTCGGAAAAATGGTTGAAGCGACGCAAAGGGCCCGGTAATTCTTTCAATATGTGCACTACTGCAAAGGTCTCCATTATGCATGCACCTTTTTTACCAACATGGGTGTGCTTGAAAATCTTGTCAATATGCCCAACAGAACAATTCACAGAAATGGCAACACTACTGTTTGCCAGCCCCCTTTTCTGTGTGGTGAAGAGATGTCTGGCGCATCACACCACATCTATGTAGCTGGCAGACTTTGCCACGAGCTCATCATCTAAGACGCCCTGAAGTTGTATGTGCTCGTCATTATGGAGAACGTCGACATGGCGCACTTGGGGGTCTTCCACACGGGTGCCATCTGCAATGTCACCTGCCCAGGTACCTTGGTATTCGGACAGAAAGGCATGCTGGAAAGCGGAAAGTAGGGGGAGACAATCATCCGGTAGGATGTTGGGATGATACAGCGCTTTGATGTTTTGCTGCTTGCAGAAACTCCGCATCATAGTCATCTCCATAGCTCCTGGACAACGTTGTCAATGCAGTGCATGGTGTTGATATTGGTGCCATACCGAATTTGTTGTTTGTGTTGAACTTCTGCAGTGCTCCGTTATACCTCTCAAATGCAAAGCAGCGCCAAGCCCGATTTGGTCCAAAACGTCGCAGCTGATCTCTGAAATGTAAAGAAAGGTGCTGATAAATGGATATCTTTGTGCCAGGATACAGCTCAAGAAGCGTCGTCAGATATGTTTTCATGTGTGATTCATACAGCCGGTGACACGCTTGAAAAGTGTTCACACATGTAATTTCACGAAATGTATCAATACATACATTTTATAAGACCTAGATACCAAGGCAATGAGATATACCTTAGAGTGCAGTGTCCTGAGTGCAGGCAATGAAGTTCCTTGAGTGATACTTGGTGGAGCGCAAGGCTTAACTGCAGAGTGATACCATAAGGGTCACACTAAGTCTAAAGCCCCAGCACTTGACACTGAGTACACTGACAATGCATGGAAGATGCGCGCTAAGAATAGAACCAGTGAAGCTCAGGAGATAACTGATACTTCGTGCAACCTTGATCTATGACGCACAGGGCACGGCCATGCCAGGAGCTAGCGCTCTAGACCTCAGAATGTTAGAGTTGAACTAAGACCAATGTCTCTGACTTCGGCCGATGCGCGCAAGGCCTAGACTAGAAACTAGTGGTCCTAGAAGACCATAGAAATCACTAGAAGATATTATTACTATAAAGATGAGTTGCACGCTAGGCTACAACTCTGAGGAAATACTAGGCGACGTCAGTACATGCGGATAGCGTGGCTAACCGATGTCGTGCAGCTGAGAGACCAGGATCTGGCCCAGAGCCGGAGCTCTGAGTAAGCGCCAAGCAATGGCGTGATTATGGCGACATGCGTGGCACCCAGGAAAGGAAGTCCCGCAAGCCAAGAGTTACTATTTCAGGTTGTGTTAATTTGTAGAGCGCGTTGTATATAAATACTGTAGTATAGTAATAGTGTACAAGTTTTGGACCCCCATTGTAGGAGCACACAAGCCCTCAGCTTAGCGCTCTAGCTTCGGGTTTAGTTTGTAGCTTTGAGCGAGAGAATATACCTTTTATTGAGAACATTTGAGTGACTTGAGTAGCGTGCAAGGCATAGAAAGCTTAGCAGGGGACTTGTGTATGGTTTGAGTGATTGGTTGACTGCGCTCTACCCTGAGGATAAGAGATATTGTGTCATTGCGGACGTGCTCTTGTGCTTTGAGGGTCTCTTGTGACGTGCAGTGCTACAGGCAGCAGAGGTTCAAACCCTTTGGTCTGGTTAGTGTGCGCTTGAGGGTTCTCATTTCTGCAAGTGGCAGAGGTTCAAACCCTTTGGCTTGTCGGACGGGGTTTATTTGGTTATTGTTTCTCTGGATCGGCACAGGTTCAAACCCTGTGGGTCTATGATCGGTTTGGAAGCTTGAGCGCGTGGGTTCAAATCCTGTGGCTTGAGTGGATGTGTTTTGAAGGGTTTCTGCTTAGAGCGCAAGCTTTGAGTTGTGTTTAGGGTGTGTTTAAGTTGCTTGTGGTCACCTGGGTGTGTTGCACAAGGCTTATTGAGGGTTTTGTTGGTGTGTGGCAACGAGTTGTGTATTATAGTACACCTTGCCTTGAGGCCCGGCGACATCTGTTGCCCCTCTTGTTATTAAAAGCCTTTGGACTTAGAGAGATCTAGATACCCTACGAGCGCTATTGCTATACATGTGTATCGTATATTCTGAGAGTGTAGTTGTATTGCTTCAATCTGCTTCTATCGCATAATATCCCCCCAAGAACTTTGAGGGTTTGTGTGTGTAGTGTTGGGTGTGGGTGTGATCAGTGTCTTCGACGCTGTTGCATTTCTAGCCTGCGTGCACAGAGTCTCTTCACCAGATAGTATGATCATTTTGGGTAGTCGCCGTAGCCAACTTCACAGCCGTAACCAGATGCAAGAAGTTCTGAAGCATCTTGTACTGCCTTTGCTCTGCAAGGTCCTGACTGTCTTTGAAGCTACCCCATAGGCGCGTCACAGTGTAGGGTAGGTGGATTGTACAAAAGATTTTCCACTGGTCAGCGGTGAATTTGCCCCAAGACACTTCTCCAGGGTGTGCTGGAGCTCTCCCAACATGGGATGGCACTACTCTGGACGCAATATCTTTCCTGATCTCTTTTAGAACGTCGCAGCCAAGGACAATGATAGGTGAGGTCTTTCGGGATGATTTGCCTTTGTTTGCTTCCCTCAGATGCCCTGATGAAGATATAATGCCAAGTTCCTTTCTCTAAACTCTGAACAGCTTTTAGAGAAAAATTGTACACCTATGAATCAGGTTGAGATTTACCTTGTCTTGTAGAGCTTTGACCATCTTTGTTGAGCCAAGGGCCTTGAAGTATTCTGAAGCAAACCCTCCGATCTTAGATGTGCACATCTGTGCCAAGGTATCGACATTCAACGCCGCTATTTCAGACTTTAGCCCTGTATTGAAGAGTATGTTGATTGATTTATGATTGTCCCTGGGGTCTGAGACAGGCTGATCCGCTGATGGAAGGTGCTGTATATTTTCTGGAAACACAGCCTTCTATGAGCGAAGTAAGCATGCGCTCAGATAGGCATAGGTGAGCTTGACCTACATGCTTATTTAATCGATCAATCAGCGCAGTTGAGCTGCCTGAATAGTTCAATCCCAAATCGCGACACAGCTGTATCAGAATGGTGCGCCTAAGGCCTTTCAGACAACCCTCCAAATAAGCCCTATGGCCCTCTGCGAGTTCATCAGGTGTCGGGACCCCATCTTTACACCATGCTGAAAACTCCTCTCCCTCCCTAAGCCTCACATCCATGCCCCAAATTTTGCAGATATGGTGCTGGAACAGACTGAGATAAAATCCATGCATTGAATTGATGGTAATGAATCTGGTCGGATCCCAGTAAGGCAGGCAAAGAAACTCTGACCAACGAACTTGATGTCGATTAAACAACTTCTCCCTCGTATTGCTATCGCCGGCCTGTTTCCAGGAGGGTGCATGGCACACATGCTCATCATACATTCGCTTAGGCCAGGTGTCAAACTGTAGGTTCTCTGCATCATCAAGTGCCAGCTTGCATTCTGAACACCAACAATGGGCATGAAAGGAAGGGAAACCGGATATTCTCCTTGCAGCTGGGAGATCAGCAATAATAGGGACAAGGGCACATCGGACAAGGCGCCCGTCTGGATATGCTAGAGTCTGAGAAAGATAGAAGCCTTCTTCCCAACCCTGCACCAGATCATCAATGAGCGGTTTCAGCAGATGATTAATCTGATCCAAAGCAGGCTCGCGTGGACTGGGTATGACCCCGACGAGGAAGATGTTCTCCATGCAATAGCGTAAATGCGGCGGTAAATTGAAGCAGACCATATACATTGGTCCCACCAATACCTTTTTGCTGCCAGTTTTGTTACCATATGGGTTCAAGCCATCCTGATTGAATCCAAACACAAGCCTCCCTTCACGGCGAGGCTTCTGCATAAAGGGAATGCCATTTCGACAGAACTCCCGGAGAATAGTTCCATCCCATATGTCTTCCATGCCACCACTATCTCCAGAGCACTGAGAGGGATATCTATCGAGAAACCTCTCAATATCCGGGCGGGCATACATCTGACCAATCCACTGCTGTAGATCCTGATAAAGAAATTGACGAATGGGAAGAGCTATACCACCCTGACTAGGAGAGCGAAGGCGCCGATAACAGGGTGTATCTCCTGGAAACGCTTGGAAATCGCAAAATTCTGGATAACTGTCAGGGTCCTCCAGATGGTACGTTTTATAGCACTTTGGGCAGCACACAAATGCTTTGACCGATGGTTTGGCCCCTGAATAATCCGGTCGTTTGGCGTATATTTGTAGGTATGGAGGACAAAATGTCATCTTGCTCTTCCGGAGATTTAGTGGATGCCATAAGTGTTTGATGGAGAAGAAGTTTGATGCCCGACATGGTGAAGTATGATTGCAGCTCTGAGAGGTGGGCCAATAGATGCAGGGTACCAGCGACCAAATTACAGAGAAATGAAATTGGTTCCCAAGATCGCCACGACCGGCTATATTGGTCTGAGCGCTGTTAGAACAAGATGTGATGCCCCGGAGACAAAACTTACATGTCCTGACAAAGTTATCCAGCCTTTGATTCATCCAGTGAGTTCTTTTTAGCATGCCAACACTTTGAAGGGCCATCTCGACATCTCCTAAGATTGTTTTGGCAAGGAGGCGATCCTTTGAGCTGGTGCTCGCCAAACCCTCCCGCTCAGCTATATCCCGATAGATGCAAAGGTGCCTCTCAAACTCATAGAGACCCGCAGACTGGTTCAGATCCAATGCCAGACATGGGTCGTCATATGGAACACCGGGATCGAGGTCGGGTGATGTAGACTGGGGGGGAGTGATGAAAACGATGTCCTGGTCTGAAAAGAGGGCCAGATCATCTGGCCACTCTTTCAATCAATCCCTGCATTCCTGTAACTTCGCTGATAGCCCTTCATTTGCTCTGCTGAGCAGATTGTCCCTCCCACACCGCGAAGATCGACGATCTTTGTGCCTCTTTGGCGAGGTTGCCTCCACGCCTGAATGCTCCCCTCCATTCTCCGACTCGGTGTCTGAGGGAACAGAGGCGTTGTCATACAAAGCTCTGGCATTTGCGATCCCTTGCTTATGCTCAGCATATTCCACCTCCTTGAAAATCTGCCCAGGGACCATCACTTGAGACGTTGGATCAACACATTCCTCGTAGATGCATATAGAACATTGGCAGATTTGGTATACAGTTGCGAGCGGTAGTGGTTTGCGCCTGGACTGCACGGGGACCCCCCTACACAAGTAGCCACGCATTGAGCAGGTATCTATCAGAGGTGCACGGATTTGAATTACATAGTCGATGACCTTGCGATGCCACCACATCATATGCATGTGATGTACTCTTGGCTGTCTCAAACAATAAATAGTAGCGAATTAGTTCGAATATTTAGGACAATCTCTTGCCTTTGCTGACAGAATGGATCAAAATACATTGCAGGGTTGCCTCAGATCCAGAGTAGCTGCGCTGTCATGAGTGGCTTTATAAATAGTGACAACTGCTTTCCTCATAATATCATCGGCCGCAGGTGCCTGAACGATGATCGGATATCTCAATTGGAGTTTTCAACCAAACCCTCATGAGAATAAGCGCGAGGTGCCCCTCAAAGTCATGGGCCAGGACATATATCCCTCACCCCCGCCCAATATATTTTTAGCCCAATGAGGGTGACACTGGGCATCGCAGCACACACGACCTCCCAGTAAAAGGCTGCCATAGTGAGTGGGGGAGATTCAGATTGAAGATAAATCTATTACTGCGCTATAGCTACAAATTGTTGCAACATCACTGCAAAGCCATAGCGCTACAGCAGCAGCTGCACGCATTCTAAAGGAGCTACATATGGGGAAGTGTATGAAGAGCTTAGCCTCCAAACGTAATGAAATGGGCACCAAACCCACCTAGAGCAATGATGGCACCCCCACCCACAAGGACAATTGAAGGCGACATATGTAAAATTGGGTAGAGGTACGGTAGCATAGCCCAGGGGCTGTAAAAAGCTTCTGTCTTGGGGAAAATTCACGCAAACAAAAGCAAAAAATGCATGCACAATGTCGATACCCATTCGCAGGACCGCCTCACCCCCAAACAGGGAACTGAGAGTGGTAGCTAAGGCCCCATTCTAAGAGCACAAAGGCAGTTGCAGGGGAGAAAGCAGCGCACCGATCTCAATAATCACAGCATAACTGGTAGCCGCAAAGGCCTTGAGTTGGCAGGCTAATGCTGACCAGCAGTGCTATTAAAGAGGGCTGAGAACAGGTGATAGCAAGAAGGCGCCCTCGCTGGACTCGCCAGGCCATTCCCAGAAGCAGCCAGGCGCCTTGCATGGACCCAAGGGTGCAAAAGGACCCCGACCACTTCCTAGGAATGTACGGTGCGTAAGCGCCAGGGGAGGGGGAGGTTGAAAAGCAACTCTTACCTGCTTTATAGAGGCTGGGGAGTAGCTTGGGTCTACGAGGAAGTTTGTCAGTAAGGCCGGCAGACAACAGGCATGCTAAGCGCTCCCAACATGCCTAGAGGGCAGCCAGGTCCCTTGCATTGGACCCAGGGGTGATTCTGTTGATGAGCCTAGACTTCCGTGGCAACGGCAACACCCAAAACTCGGGGAGAGCTTAGGCAATTAACGTAGCAACACAGCAATCAAGGCAATGTGTTTGCGAGTGGTTCGGTGCACCTCCATGCGGTCAATTCCTCAATAACACAAGATACACTGCGACTTTTCAGTCAGTGAAGTAGTACTCTTGGTCAAGGAGTACTAATAGATGTTGGCTGTAAGCCGAGAAGGATCTCGATAAACGAGATGGGAAGGAATCTGGTATGACGTGAATACCAAGAAACCAGGATGGAGACCACAAAAATGGTCTAGGAAACGTGGGGATGGGTGAAAGAGCATGAAAATGGCTCTAGAAATCGTGGCAATGGACTAGAAATCGTAGCAACACGCTAGAAATCGTTGCAATGCACTAGAAATCGTAGCAATGCACTAGAAGACCTGGGGATGGACTAGAAGACGTCGAAATAGCCTAGTAAACGTGGCTTGGGGGTGTACCTAATATTGTGAGTCGAAAAATAGCAATAAACATACGGAGACTGCAAGAAACTGGTAGAAATCGTAGCAACTGAGGTGCTGAGTGGGGTGTTGCGGCAATAGATGCACAGCAACTCCGAACAATGATAAAGACGAGGGTGATCCTATGGAGCTGAACTGGGCCTACACGGAGGCAATACTGAACTGGGCAATGAAAACGATGGCGATGTAGAAGGTGAAAGCGATGAAACAATCCTATGTGGTGAAAGTGAAGTGATGTTGTGGCATTAAAAGACAAAAGCAAGTTATTGATGCAAGATTTCGTGTATTGGTGCAACCAACAACGTTTAAAGAGTAAAGCAAGCAGTGGGGAATAACTTGGAGTAACCGGAGCTGACTGGTAATGCCGTAGCCTTGTCAACTGGGTAAGAACTCCTCTAAAAATGCGGTATCTACCTAGTTTTTATACTACAAGTACGATTTTATAAATAGAATATTCTTCGAAGCCTTAGTAAGGCTGTAAGTCCTTGGCTTTTGTAATAGCCATAGTAAACATATGGTATCTGTGGTTCTAAAGTAACAGCAAGTCTTCGACATTGCCATGTATGGATGCGAACCGTGTGGTTTTATTGAGCGAGGAGCGGATCATAAGGTGCTGTTTAGCTGCGGATTACTGAGCTGTAGTTGCCGTGCTGAGGTGTATGCGTGGGGCAACAATAATTCGAAGTCTTGGCACTGTAACAGCCTTAGTAAACATGGTCTATAGTTGCCGTAGCTGTAATTATCGTAGCTGGGAGGGTACTTGCGTCAATCACATCATATCATTAAATGATTGATGGCACATCAACCAGATGCTTCTGAGTGATATAGCAACCCCTTTTTAGGATGATTGTCGATCAAAGGTGCCTTGCCGTGATGGGATATGGTAATTGAGATGCGAGGCGAGCTGGGAAGGATAACGGAGTGTGTGAGGAGTGGATGTCACAGTTTTAGGATTGTATCTGAATGTTTGTGGCTTATACTGCGAAAATCCGTGGTATTATCGAGTGTTGGCAGTGTTATGGAGTGTGTGAGGATTATAATGGCATCATTTCGAAGGTATTGGGTGATGGATGGCTAAATCCGCGAATTCTGAGCGTACAGAGCCTGGAGGCTCATCACCGTGCACAAGGATCCTGGCAGCTTTCTAGGAGCATCCGGTGCACTTAGCGTGGTATGAGTGGCTTACCAAAAACCGGACTGCAAAATAGCGATGGGGAGAGAATGAGGCTGCTCCACCAAAGCCACGAACTGACCAGCAGTGGAAACTGCTGGACCGGTGAGAGTAATTCCTTTGCATCGCAGCTGCACAGCAGTGGGACCGCCGGTATCGCTGGAGAAAACAAGAGGGCATCGTGGAATTTTACCAAGTCTGTGTTCATGTGGAGATCCAAAAAGAACGTGCATCAGGAGCATGTGATGAACACATTTGTCTGGTCCATGGTTCTAATTCCATTACTACTAGTGGTTGTCATGGGATGACTCTGATACCTTGCTGAGCGGTTCCACGCTCTGTTTGGCCTAGGTTAAATTTCCTGTCTTCTACCTTTTTCTATCTTCCATTTTTATGTCTTCATATTTCCCAACATCGTTCAATCAGCTTTAAGGGAGTGGCATGTCCAGCAGCTTTGCCTTCATTGGACCTTTGTTTGACTTTCAAGGCCTTTTCTTTTACTGGCATGTCTGAGTCGACGACTGCGGTATAGTCACTCATGAGATCTAGAACACAACCATTCATATTCGACGCTTAGCAGGGGAATAACTAGAGACGTTTAGTCAATAATTTATTGATTCCATTATGAGTGAGCAAGCTATATTACTAAGCCATGATGCAGATATGGCGTAGGGTCACGTTACTAGGTTTGCAAACGTAGACCCACAGAGACCTTGACAAGCAAAGTAACTGTAACTCTAGACGATAGCCTTAGCAAACTAGAAAGCCACCTTTATTAGATCGACACAGCTTGTGATAAATATTAGTACTACATTCGCGACTGACTGAGAGCGCTCAATGTATGTCTGAGGAATTGGGGTGGGAATGTCTATTGTTTAATGTGGGGGGTTTACTTGCAACCATGTTATTACAAAGCATGACATAATTTGATTGCCATGAGCCGGCACTGCGCCAAACGGAATCGGATTTGAGGATACCGGTGGCAAGTTTAG
This sequence comes from Armillaria cepistipes, assembly GCA_900157415.1. Lineage (NCBI taxonomy): Eukaryota > Fungi > Basidiomycota > Agaricomycetes > Agaricales > Physalacriaceae > Armillaria > Armillaria cepistipes. The sequence continues at coordinate 34,347 of FTRY01000041.1, forward strand.
AGTGCCGGTTCCAAGCCGGTCAGCCCATCTGGACAGAAAATAATGTATGTACCACCTTTCCCTCCAGAATAAATTCGTTTTGTGTGATAAGATGCTTTATATCGTAAATAAATAGCATTCTATTGCCTTTAAACACGTCCCAAGTCCCAGAATATATCAGTTATGTGCTGCTGGGTTTCCATCAAATTTGTAATACTTACCTGGGTTGCAAAGCAAATGGCCCGATTAAGCAACAGACTACATACAGACCATCCCTCCCTTCCATCAATAGGTCTGTATCGCTGTCTGTCTATGAGAGACTAAGGCACCATGGATATTGAGACCGTAGCTGAAGCTGAAGTACTAAAGGGATGCTAACAGTGAATCAATCTATATTATTTGATACTAGTTTCGAGGAAAATGTGTCTATGGTAAAGATCATAAATACGGATACAGCGATATGCCTCCCACATCGGAGACCAAGAAACTTCATGCAGCTAAGGATCGTGCAGCTGAGTTCATGAGGAGATTGCTGTGATCAGATCCCCCCCTGTGCACCAAAGGGTCTTCACAAAGGTCCCAGATGCTAACAATATGGTCCCGCATCATTGCGTACGAAAATGCCACTTCGGATGGCACAACTGAGTCCGCCTTCCTCTTCAATAACCCCATCTTTGCGACCACGGATGCAAGCATGTGACAAGCATCTGTGATGTGCACCAATACCTGGTATTGATGTGCGTAGGCCTTTTCCAGCTCCTGAACATTACGACGCAGTGCCTGAATATGAGGGTTGTTCTTCCCCATTAAGAGCCATGAAATTTTGGAGCTGGCCTCGTCGTGTTCAAACTGAAAGAGGTCCCTTTTCTCTTTCAACATAGTAGACAGATGGAGCGACATCTTCCAAAGCTCATCGATCTGCGCCTCAAGCGGGTGCGCTTGGATACCTAGCTTCTCCATGGTAGCACTGCACCGACAAGCCATGTCTGAAAAGGCCATCCAATGGCTATTAGCCGTGACAACGACAACGCTGCCCTTTGAGGTCCCTTCAGCAGCATCATATGGATCTGCATCTATGCACATGACGAGCAGGCTATGGCTGATAATTAATGGCGGTGCAAGACATTGACAAGGAAGAGGAACATACGTATCTGTTTCGCTTTTCATGGCATGGGTGAAATTGAGGAGGTGCATTTCAACCTCATTCACCCTTTCAAGCATATCCAAAGCCACGGTTTGGCAGAGACCGTCCCGGGAGGAGGCGGAGACAGACGGCAACCCAAGAGTCTGGGATGTGGAAAGCAGTGCATTCCAGGCCTGCTGGATCGGCTCAGTCATGGCAAGTTGAAGGGGCTCCGGGTCCTTGCTTGGCTCGGAAGTCAGCGGTGTGAAGACTGGGTCGTCCTTTGGTGGCACTGGACTCCGGTAAGAATAGGTTTGACAGAATGGAATCATGCTGAAAAGAGGCGCTGAGCACGCCATTGAAATGTAGTGGACCATCTGAGTGTAACAAGAAAAAGCTATGAGAGCGAAGATGATGGGCATCCAGCAGGTTGAAGAGCACAGACTCCGTCGGCGGCAAGTGGCCTTCAACTCGGCGAGCTGCTTCTGGATACCTTCCAGTATTTCTTTGATTGGAGGAGTGCCTGCAATGATGAGTGAGGAAATGGCAGTCAGAGAATGGGCCTGCAAACTCTTACCTGGCATCATAGGTTTGAAGAGGAGATCGGTCAAGCTATCAGAAGATTAGAGGCTGCTTTATAAAGGAAGTTAGGACAAAGGAATGACCCTAAGCCAGGAACTTACTGCTTTCTTTGTCCTAAATTATCTTTGTCGAGAATTTGAACGAGGAGCCGTAGCACATACAGCATCAATGAGTGATGGTCTCCAGAGAAAACGCGTGACAACAATGGGTTTGGAGGTGGAATGCCACCCAGATATGTTGTATAAATGGCTACTATCTCATTGCATTCTTTCGAGCCATCACATCACTTTCCTCGTGTCCACCTCTGAAATGCCGTACTACTGCACCGAAAAAGAGGGGGAATGGGTTCTTGTAGATGGCAGCGATTATCAGGGCGTTGAGCAGCAAGAGGAAGATCAGATAGAAGGCGTTCGTCATCTTTGACAGCACGTGGATGGTATCAGACAGGTCAGTGGCAATGCAGTAATGGACCACGCGACATTCTGACGAGAAATGCAGTTCAAGCAATTTTTGCTGTTGCTAAGAGCCCAAGAAAAAGTACGCACATTTCTTCTACAGTGACTGCACCACTTGACTGGTTATTGAGGGCAAAACAGTGAACTGGAGCGAAGCTCAGTCTTGTGCCCATATATGGGATAAGGAAGCACTGGAAAATATCAACCATGAATATCAACAAGTCAAGAGTCTTTTGGTGGTTGCTGATGATCAGGTGGAAGAAATTAAAAAGATTCTCCATGATATTAAAGTTCTTTACGACATGTAGGATCTTGGAAACAAATTAAACGTTGATGCAGGGGGTCTTGAAGTGCATCGTGGAACGAGGGTTATGAGACTATGGGTCAATTTTTTTGAGGCCCGATCAATGCCTGCGGGACAAAGTTAGTAAGACCAAAAAGTGGGGTACAGCTATTCTTAATCCTCATCCGATCAATTTCCTGATGTAGAACTGCATCTCCACTTTAGGTGGGCGGGACTGCCAGAACTCTGGGAACTCTACAGCCTCTGAGTGTCACATGACTCATCGGCATTCCTCGGCAATCCATCACCTTGTCAAACAGGCCTGGGTGAGCTAATAAGAGTTAGAAGGATCTCAATATATTATTCGTTAACAACCCTCAAGCAACCCTAAGTACATAGTGCGATAACTTTAATTATCATGGACTCCTTGATCAGCAGCAATATTGAGCGGAGATGCAAAATTGGCACCGGCTTTTCCACTTCCAAAGTGGTAATAATAGGCAAAATAAGCTTACACTATCACAGAATGGGGAAAGCTGAGTCGATGGCGAGAATATTGTACATCTTTTTGAGGTATTCTCAGCCTCATTCACTCTTTTGATGGTGAGAAAAGGTAAAATCTGCATCTCCTTTTCTTGACTCTTGCCTATACAGAGGAGCCAAAATCCATGCCAATTTAGCATATTCACAACTCTTTCGTGGCCCATTGATCGCGATAAAGGATTTCCTTATCAGACTCTGTTTATATAAAATAATGTGGGCCAGAGTATTTAACCCAAACGGACTCAGATTAGGCTGAGATAATCACGACTATGACATCCCAGATCTGAGATCCAGATGGTCAGATCCCTGACATCATGTGTCTGGATCGGGTCATGCACTAGTGTCCGGACTGACTAATCAAGCGCCCGGTCCCCTGATATGGCACGTGTTTCTATAGGTTCGAGTGGATCACAGCACCTCTGTGAATGAGAAAAGTGCTACAATCTTAGTTAGATGTACTTAAATGTTTGTTAAATATGAGCGGAACCTTGTGGCTACAGTGTTAATCACAAAAATGCCCTGAGGTTGTGGCTGCAGCAACCTATTTAGCTAATCTTCATTTGTGTATGCATGTCGCTGTAATTATTCTAAGGTTGAGACTAAGTTCCTTCACTGAGTTTCATTTGTATGTGCATGTCAGTACCATCAACCTTCCATATTTGACCCCACCACACACAGCTCCTTCTTACCACCACTTTCATTTCTTTTTATCTCTCTATTCCGTCGTTTTTTCACTCTTCCTTTCATCTGTTGCTTCCTATGGGTCATTTATCTGGCCCTGTATACGGGGGTGGTTCACACCACTCTCTATGTCCATCATCCCACCCTCCTGTGGTGTCAGTTGAAAACCCCGATACGATGCATAGGTATGTCTGGAAAACATAGTTGATCTCCACCGACGGTTCCAAACGAGATGCCCAGCGACCCGCTTATCAATCCTCGGCTACGCAAGGATGAGGGCCTCAACAACATGGCAGGCCCTCCCGCGGCATCTTGTAGAAAGTCGGACATGATGCCTAGATACGTCTGTGAAATGTGGTCGATCTTCGTCGACATTTCCAAACGATACACCCAGGAACCTGACCATGACCTGTCTCCCCGATGAGAGTCTCAGAGCCATTGCTATGGACACATGCACCCTCGGACTTCCCGGATCCTTTTCTGATGCCACCGGCACTAACAGTATTTCGTCCAAAGGCAAGGAAAAATTGTGTTCGTGCCTATGGATGGCAGCTGTATCCCTGGTAAAGCTCGCATGGGTTCGGAGGTTGACTGTTGGCATTGGTGGCCGTAATTGCAACATTGAGGGGCAGTAAGCAACTTTCAGTATACCATGGTAAGTATCTTGGTTGTCAGATATTCGTCGGATTTACTTACTGATCTTTCAGCTACCCATCTTGGTCCCTTGATTTCCTCATTCTTGATATCACTTGGAGAAGTGAAGACTCGAGGACATACTTTTGCACTTACCCATATTTCACCTCATGTTTCTCTAAGTAACTCGCGTGCACTGCATGTACATATCCACTCATTTAATAGACAAATTAGAAGAATTTCGCTCAAATGAGGTGCTCCAGGGCTCGAAGTCTCGTTCCCAACGTGAGTTTTAGCTACTCAGCCAGCATGCAGAGCAAGGCCAGCAGTGATTCATGGGTGTAAACAGCTGGATGGCCATGACCAATGAAATTTAAGAATGATAGATATTCATGATATTCCGATAGGACTTCTGTCATCATGTCCACTCCATTGCCTATCTTCCTTCCATACCCATTGTCGGGCTCGTTGACTCCGGTGCAATTCCCCACATGGCACCATTTCAGCGTTCAGGCAATATGGCTACAGCACAGAAGTACCGTTCTGAGATCCTAAATAGATCGTCAAGATTCGGTCATCCATATGAAACTGTTCTATACCTTCTCAGTGTTCCTGCTATTGAAAATCCATGTAACAGCGGTTTCACGCGGGTCCCCGATTCTTTCCTTTAATTAGGCGGAGTTCCCCGCAAGTCAAACATGGCACAGAGCCTCATTTCAGTTGTTCGCGGGCAAATACTCATTTATATGTTGACTACATGGGCCTATGTTCCAACAATGTGAGAAAGAATTCAGTAACGATGATGCAAGAAATCTAATGCAGAGCCTAGGGCAATATCGTGGTCATAACAGCTCCCTCTTTTTTCCTTTTAGGACACCAACGACTGCCTCAGTTAACTTCTAGTCCCGGCCATAGCCTGGGAATCTGCACAGGTTTGTGTCTGGGATTATTCACGTATCGCAACAACCTATTCCTTTGCAGCGAGAACAACCTTAAATGCATACACCTTACAACATGGGATTATTTTGTGAGAGATAATACTAGACTGTTGGACAGCATCTATCAGAGGTGTGTTCAGGAGCATCATAAGGAGACGGATACTCACTGGCATCTTTCATAAATTTAGGAATAAAAAACAAAAAATCGACAAATAAACCCTGCATTATTGTCAGGACTGAGAGCAGCAATTCATTGAAAGTTTCACAGTGATGGTTGGATACTCTGAAATCTGAAGATAAGTAAACAAAGTTATGCTTTGGTCTCCCGGTTCACTTACTTTTTGGCCCGTGCACTTTCATTGAGGACGTCAGAGCTTCCGGCGTGTGATGACCACTGAAGACACCAAACCTCATAAAACAAGTTGGGGTGTATAAACGTGCATCAGTGAGATCATCAGCACATCTTAAGGCCAGCCGTCGCTCACCTATAGTCTTAGGTCTAAACTGGACTTAGGTGGCCATGCCACCCCTGGCGCCCTGCATCAATCTCCCATGGAGACACATCAGTACTTGATGCTCATCTGAAGGCGCCATTCAATGTGCTGTCTGCAGAAGTTGGTCACTCATCCCGGTGAAATGATACTCAACCATCTTAAGAGTCTATAACCTCTGACTTGGCAACCCTTAAGGATACACATCCCTTAAGAGTAGCCTCGGGAAAAAATACCGCCGCCTTCAGACCAGAACCACGAGTGTTTATCCTTGCATAGATACACGGTTAACAACGGGACTTACGGCCAGCTAAAGAAAGCACAATTTGCCTTGAACACCTCAGGATGCACAGTACATGGCTGCACTGTCCTTTTCAGAGCGACCCTGCCTCAGGACATGACTTGAGGCACGTTCCTCTTGCACCGTTTTCAGATGCCATACATGGTCCTTGCAACTTGCCTTCTTCAGACTAGCCTTCGGTGATGAGCCTCTAGGCTCTGTACGCTCAGAATTCGCGGATTTTCACTGCTAACTAATGTTGCCGTCCCTTCAACGGCCTTTCAGTAAACCAATAATTCCACACACGGCAATACCACCTTCACCCTACAGCAATCACTCCTTGCGCGCTTTGTTATCCATCCCATCTTGCTACGCATCATAATTGCCGTATTTCATCATGGCAAGGCACCGTTGATCGACCATCATCCTAATACGGGACCATCGCATCACTCAGAAGCAACTAGTTGACGCGCCCATCAATCACTTAATGAAATGACGTGATTGACGCGAGTACCCTCCCAGCTACGATAATTGCAGCTATGGCAACTACAGACCGTGTTTACTAAGGCTGTTACACTGCCAAGACCTCAAGAAAACATAGACCCATACGCACTCTTCAGCACCATGGCTATCGTCCAGAAATCCGCAGCTAAACAGCACCCAACGATCTGTGCATCACTCAAAAGAACCATATGGTTTCCGTCCAAATACGGCAACGTCGACAAGTTGCTGTTACTTTGGAAGTCCAAAAACCATACGTCAATGACGATTTTACTACGCTAAAGGCCTTACAATCTTACCGAGCCTCGCATATATACTCTATTTATAATTTCGTACTTTCAGTATAAAAACTAGTTAGAAAAACGTAGCTAGGAAGTTCATCTCCAGTTGACCGCAGACTACGTCAATTATCGTCACGCTCTAGTCTATCGCCAGTAAACCATGTCTATTCACCGTTCTACGGCAATATACCATTTGCATCAGCATATTCTTGATCGCACGTCGACTCTTGAGCTCACCAGAGTTATTCCACGGTTCTTAACTGTGAAGAGTCCTTCCACACTCGCTCTTCGCTCTTAACACTATTGGTACACGCTCATATTGTGCCAATACGTGATCGCCGCACCATACCTCGTCCCAGTTATCTTTTATAGGCCGTCATCGTTTCACTTTTGCACCCTTGGAGTTTTTACCGTTTCTCTTTCGCCATCGTTATCGTCGCCCACTCGGGTAGTCTCAGAGCAGACTTAGGATCAGTTTCAGCCAGTTTTCGTATAGTATCAGTCCCCCGAGTGGACTTGAAGGTTAGTTTGACATAGGATAGGATTGTTTCAGTACCAGACAAGTCTCGACATCGACTCAGCACCATCGCATCGTATAGGACCAGTATTGCCACCAGTTTTCATAGTTCCACGTTTTTCTCTCGCCAGTACACCCTCAGCACCTCGTTCCACGTTTATTTTGCCACTTGCAGTCCCCCACGCTGTTTTCTCATAGCCTCGCTCACCCATAGACTATTGCCGACCGTTTAGTCTATTCTCCATCGTTCACCCCGCTCCGATTACCGTCGAGCGACGTTTTCTAGTCTCGCAGCGCGTTTTCCCATACGAATTCGTGGTATTCACGTCATACCCATTTTCGTTCCCTCTCATTTCGAGAGATCCCTACCGGCTTGAAGCCATAGCATCTAGTACTCGACTACCAAGCAGTACTACTTCACAGACTTAAAGTCGCAGTGTATTCTTGCATATAGAGGAATTGTTCTACTGCACGGAGGTGCCTCGAACCACTCGCACATACGATCGCCTTGATTGCCGTGCCACTACGTTAATTATCCAATCTCATTTTGAGTTGGTGTTGCCGTTGCCACGGAAGTCTTAGGCTCATCAACGGGGAGTCTCTCGGGAAGGAGGGCTCTTGAAGTACGGTGGACGCATCTACGTCCTGCGCCATCATGCGCTTTGCAGTGAAATTATCGCCCAGTTCCATGACCACGTCTCTGCCGGTCACCCAGGCATTGAGAAAACAAAGGAGTTGGTCCTCAGAGAGTACTGGTGGCCAAAGATGAAGAAGACTGTAGAAGCCTACGTCAAGGGCTGCGAGGTCTGCCAACGAACAAAGTTGAGCACGCAGCCCAAGGCCGCCCCACTCAACCCGAACGCCGTACCAGAAGGACCATGGACCCACATCTCCATGGATATGGTCACTGGTCTACCCACATTGAATGGATGCGATGCTCTTCTAGTAATCGTCAACCGTTTCTCCAAAGCCATCATCCCCGTCGCCTGCAACGTTGAATTGTCAGCCGAAGGATGGGCATGAATCCTACAAGACCACGTCTACGCCAAACATGGTATGCCGCAAGTCGTCATCTCAGATCGAGGACCGCAGTTTGTCTCCAAGTTCATGAAAGAACTCTACCGACTGCTCGATATCACGCCCAACGCATCGACCGCCTGGCATCCCCAGACCGATGGCCAGACCGAATGAGTTAACCAGGAGATCGAGAAATATCTCCGAATCTTCGTTAACTATCGACAGGACGACTGGACCGACTGGTTGCCGCTTGCAGAGTTCGCGCATAACAACCGAGTCCACAGTGCTACGGGCAAGAGCCCCTTCATGGTTCTATACGGACGGAACCCGCGTCTCATTCCCGACGCCTCGAACTACTACTCCATCTCCAATCCAGCAGCAGAGGAGTTCATAACGACGATGAGCGACATTCATCGAGAGACCCGTGAAGCACTTCAGAAGGCAGCAACCAACATGAAACGACAGTACGATAAACGGAAAACGGCGTTGCGCGACTACCAAGTCGGCGACAAGGTCTGGTTGGACTCTACCAACCTCCACCTCCCGCGACCGAAGAAAAAGCTTGACGACAAGCGCGTCGGCCCCTTCACGATCCTCGACAAGGTAGGCGCTGCCGCCTACAAGCTGAAGCTTCCAGCGCATTGGAAGATTCACCCGCGCTTCAACGAGAAGCTCTTGACCCCATACACCCCGCCGGCCTTCCCTAATCAGGAAGTTCCGCCCGCGCCTCCTCCCGACCTCATCGACGATGAGGAGGAGTTCGAAATCGAAGAAATCTTGGACCATCGACCCCGCACGATCCGCGGTGGAAGAGGCAAGAAGTCATATAAAGTCATTGACTACTTCGTCAAATGGAAAGGATGGATGCCCGAACACAATTCGTGGGTTCGCGACTCGGAAATGGGCAATGCCCAAGAAGCCATAGAAGATTACGAAAACCAAAACGACAGCGCCAGAAGACTCGACGCTGTCCTGACACCCCACGAAAGTAAACACGTCACAATGGTCCTTGACTTCCAATACAAGGACGGTTCCTGTTTCTACTTAGCCCAGCGACAAGACGGGAAGCAGAAATGGGTACAAGATCCTGATCCGGAGCAGTGGCACGACCTAATTCAAGATTACTGGTACAGTGCACGCTCCAACTCGGAAGATGACGAGCCTTAATGGCAGTCGGGACGCCTGCCTTAACGAGGGGGTAATGTTACGATTTTTCCTTATCTAATCTCAGCGCCTATCTAATCTCATCTTATCTCAGCGCTTCGCTTATCTTCTCACGTAATAATCTCCACATCGTACGACTTTTCGACTCGTGTTCGCCTCACTACTTCTGCTCGGCTAACACACGCATGGACACGTCATGTATTCCGACTCCAACTCGTAGTATATAAGTAAGGACGTACTTGTACATAGATTTCCTTAGCTTTGAGCTAAGTTTATACATACCGGATTCTTCCTCTCAGTCTCTACGACTAAGCGTTATTACCGCTCGCGATAGCAACAACGCAGACTTTGGGTGACTGTACGAACACGATACAGCCCTTCGTCCTGCTAGTTTGTTATCCCTGAGTCCGGGCATAACAGAATGGGACTGGTGGGACTTGGTTCCTTCTCTGGGTAGGGAAGGGTATCGTGTTTCGCCGAAGAGCAGCAAAAGGGTCGTGGACGTCATAGGCGGGCGAGTGGAGACCCGTTCTAGCTCTTGGGATGGCCAAGGGCTCCCTGGCAAAGTAGGGGGGCGATACGTCGATCTGCTCTGGTTGAAGATCGTCGTTGTTGAGGACAGGGACAGGGAGGTCCCACTCGATCTGCACCAGAGCTCGTTCTCTGTCTCCGGGATTCCAAGATCCCACAGGATAGTCAGGGTCGTTATCGGGGTTAGCATTCGCAGCATTGCCCCATGGGTCTCTTGTCTGGGCACCCCGTATGTGCCACGCCGAGGTGCCTGGGTCCTCAAGCTCAGGTGTTGGTGAGCGATGCGGCTGGCGAGGTTCCGGGGTATCGTTTCGGGTCGGGAAGTTCTCCCGATTCGAGAGGTATTTGTCGGAGGAGGTACTCCGAATCATGAATGTTCTCCTGTGAAGGGAATGGGTGGTGGTCGTTGTGCTAACGGATGCCAGGTCCGTGCAGATTGTTGGTCGTCGCTGCTCGAAGCGTGGGACGACATAGTGGGCAGGAAACGGGCCGGTTCTGAAATCGGTTCTTTGGGTTCTCCTCCCACGAAGGAGTCCCAGTCGCTGCAGATGTCTGCAGATCTCCTCAGCGTATATGAGTGTGAGGATTAGGACGGTGGTGAAGGTCGTGGCAATAGCAATGGCTATGCCTAGGCTGATCAGCTGGAGATCAGTCAAATCGGGGCTCATCGACGGGTGTGGTGACGGAGACGAAGGTGTTCTCTGTAAACTGTGATGATCAGTTCAAAGAGGAGGACGTTGAGGTTGTCAAAGATGATTTTATCCTCTTCGGTCGGAGATGGTGGCAGGGTTTCAATCGAGATTGTCGTCGTAATCTCCACTGTAGTATCCGCAATAGTCGTAATGGGAGTCGGAGTCGTTGGGTTCCGGGGTACGGCACTGCCTTCTGTGGTGCTTGTGCTTTCGGCTTCGGGTGTGTTTAGTCCTGCTGCCCTTCTTGGCGGGTTGTTCGATCTTTTGGCAATCACGGGCATGCTTCTTTCCTCCTGGTCGCATATGGTCTCAATAGGAGACACTATTATGGATGGTAACCGAGGGTTCGGGTCTAAGGATATGGGATGGGGTGTAGTGATAAGGAAGGAGAGGTATCTCTTCTACTTCCTGGTTGGCGTGGGCGAGTGTGAATAAGAAGAAGACAAATACGCAGATCACGATTGTTCCAATAGTGATGGTTGCGATTATGGCCTTGTTCATCTACGTCTTTCGAGATGTCGATCCGCAATGTCAGCTAGGAGGGTGACAAGTAGGAGGAGGAGAAGTCAGTAGATAAGGACGAATGCGATGTCGTCGTTCGGGTTTCGTTCGTGGGTTTGGGAACGTCCCTCGGCTAGTGTAGGGGATGTTGTGAAAAGCTTTGAGCTAATTGTTATGCCCAGACTCGGGGATAACAAACTAGCAGGACGTAAGGGCTGTATCGCGTTCGTACAGTCACCCAAAGCCTGCGTTGTTGCTATTGTGAGTGGTTATAACGCTTAGTCGTAGAGACTGAGAGGAAGAATCCAGTATGTATAAACTTAGCTCAAAGCTAAGGGAATCTATGTACAAGTGTAGGATACTTTATATACTACGAGTCGGAGTCTGAATACGTGATGTCTGGTATGCGTGTGTTAGCCGAGCGAAGCAGGCAAGGCGAACACGAGTCGAAAAGTTGTATGATGTGGAGGTATTATGTAAGAAGATAAGCGAAGCACCAGGATAAGATGAGATTAGATAGGCACTGAAGATTAGATAAGGAAAAATCGTAACAGAAACTGCCAGGATTTTTGTATGCAGGGTTGGATTTTGTCTCTGAGGTGCAGCTATTAATCCCAGACACTGCTCTTGTCCATCAGAGGCAATTCTGATACTCGGTGATGAGCCTCCAGGCTCTGTACGCTCAGAATTCGCGGATTTAGCCATCCATCACCCAATACCTTCGAAACGACGCCATTATAATCCTCACACACTCGATAATACCACGGACTTTCGCAGTATAAGCCACAAACATTCATATACAATCCTAGAACCATAACATCCACCCCTCACACACTCCGTTATCCTTCCCAGCTCGCCTTGCATCTCAATTACCGTATCCCATCACGGCAAGGCACCTTTGATCGACAATCATCCTAAAACGGGGTTGCTATATCACTCAGAAGCATCTGGTTGATGTGCCATCAATCATTTAATGAAATGATGTGATTGACGCAAGTACCCTTCCAGCTACGATAATTACAGCCACAGCAACTACAGACCGTGTTTACTAAGGCTGTTACAGTGCCAAGACTTCGAATTATCGTTGCCACACGCATACACCTCAGCACGGCAACTGCAGCTCAATAATCCGCAGCTAAACAGCACCTTATGATCCGCTCCTCGCTCAATAAAACCACATGGTTCGCATCCATACACGGCAACGTCGAAGACTTGCTGTTACTTTAGAACCACAGATACCATATGTTTACTATGGCTATTACAAAAGCCAAGGACTTACAGCCTTACTAAGGCTTCGAAGAATATTCTATTTATAAAATCGTACTTGTAGTATAAAAACTAGGTAGATACCGCATTTTTAGAGCTAGTTCTTACCCAGTTGATGAGGCTACGGCATTACCAGTCAGCTCCGGTTACTCCAAGTTATTCCCCACTGCTTGCTTTACTCTTTAAACGTTGTTGGTTGCACCAATACACGAAATCTTGCATCAATAACTTGCTTTTGTCTTTTAATGCCACAACATCACTTCACTTTCACCACATAGGATTGTTTCATCGCTTTCACCTTCTACATCGCCATCGTTTTCATTGCCCAGTTCAGTATTGCCTCCGTGTAGGCCCAGTTCAGCTCCATAGGATCACCCTCGTCTTTATCATTGTTCGGAGTTGCTGTGCATCTATTGCCGCAACACCCCACTCAGCACCTCAGTTGCTACGATTTCTACCAGTTTCTTGCAGTCTCCGTATGTTTATTGCTATTGTTTCGACTCACAATATTAGGTACACCCCCAAGCCACGTTTACTAGGCTATTTCGACGTCTTCTAGTCCCTCCCCGCATTTTCCAGTCCATCCCCACGATTTCTAGTGCATTGCAACGATTTCTAGCGTGTTGCTACGATTTCTAGTCCGTTGCTACGATTTCTAGAGCCATTTTCGTGCTCTTTAGCACATCACCACGTTTTCTAGACCATTTTCGTGGTCTCCATCCTGGTTTCTTGGTATTCACGTCATACCAGATTCCTTCCCATCTCGTTTATCGAGATCCTTCCCGGCTTACAGCCAACGTCTATTAGTACTCCTTGACCAAGAGTACTACCTCGCTGACTGAAAAGTCGCAGTGTATCTTGTGTTATTGAGGAATTAACCGCACGGAGGTGCACTGAACCACTTGCAAACACATTGCCTTGATTGCTGTGTTGCCACGTTAATTGCCTAAGCTCTCCCCGAGTTTTGGGTGTTGCCGTTGCCACGGAAGTCTAGGCTCATCATCGGTGCAAGAAATAACACCCAGCACAGTCTTGGAATTGAAATAAACTGCCAGGATTTTTGCATGCAGGGGGGGATTTTGTCTGTGAGGTGCAGCTATTAATCCCAGACACTGCTCTTGTCCATCAGAGTCAATTCTGATAGTCGGTGTTACAATTTTTCCATTTTCTTCTTATCTTATCTTATCTCAGCACCTCGGCAAAGACAGCGCTAAACTGAACGACTTCATTGTTTCTGCCAGTATGCATGGAAACCAGCAGACTTCCATACAACATGTCGCATGGACACATATATATTTAGAATCATACGAACTGTATATAAGTAGCTAGTCTTACATCCTGTAACCCTAGCTTTGAGCTAAGTTTCTATATACCGGACTTTACTCTTTATCACTCGCCAAGAGTCTAAGCGTTATACCGCCTTGCTGTAGCAAACGCCACAGTACCTTGAGTGACTGCCCAAATACAAAGCAGCCCTTGGATGCCTTGTTTGTTATTCCTGAGTCCATCCCTAACAATTAGCTCAAAGCTTTCTACTAAATTCCCCATTGTCTAAACTGAGGGAATCTTTTATAGTACCCATCGAACAACTTGAACAGATCACCAGAGACAAGAACGCATCCCTCGTCAGTGCATACCTCGCTCTGGTAATTGCCGCATACAGAGAACTCCAGAAACCTGCATGGACACGTGGACCCCAGGGACCATTGCAGCAGTATCAATCTCCGCCACCATCACCCTTGTAGGGCTCATAACCCTCACCATTTATGACTGCATCTTCATCGTTCAAACCATTCGAGCACGACTCATCCAACAAAGGATAGAGAGACAGAACGCGGTCTGAAGTAGATGACTCCTGACCTAATGACTCCCCAAACGATCGCTATAGGAATGGCCCTTGCAGGTGCCATACTAATATTCTTTTTCACCGCACTAATTTTCCTTGCTTTCCGAGAAAGCATCCGAAACCGACTCCAATGTTGGGGACTCCTAGTCCCTGTCCACCCCAATGACTACCTTCCAAGACACTATGTCTTCGAACCCAAACCACAAACGACCCCCAGCACCGACCCCCGTTCCTACCCCAGGTCGTTCACAACGACTACTGCCCGAAGGCGGACCCATACTCGGGCCACAGCCATGCTATCCCACAGCTCCTCTGGGGAGTACTTCGAGAGTCAGGAGGATAGTCAAACCCCTGAACTCCCCAAAATACCCTGAAACGCGACACCAAGCCCCAGCAATGTTCCACGAACCCCCAGTCCGAACCCTGCCACCGAGGCCAGGGCGGTATGGACTGAGGTCCTCGACAGACCAGCAGACGACCCCGAGTATGGCATGGGGGTATGGGGAACCGAGAATGCCCCTGGGCAGATCGAGTGGGACCAACCAGTGGAACCCCCCAACATACCATCTTTCACCGCCACCGACCTCAGCCTGGAACCAGAGGTCATCACCATACATGATACCAACAGTGAACCTGTTCCACAGTACCCAGGCGGACCTGAACCATTATGCCACCCTCGCCCCTGGGTACTCATACCCCATCCCGATCGCCTGGGACTCGGATCATGTCCAGTACCAGGAAGATTCCCATCAGAATCCGATGCCTCAGACTCGGACTCCCCACCCGAGGAGTATCTCACCTACAGACAGCGACTTGTTCAGGACCATGAGTTCGACCCACTCGAATATGACCATCGGGGCCGCAGGCACGTCCCCGGGGATCCTTTCTATCCCCATCGAAATGACTATGACTGGCCAGAGCTCTCGGTCAGAGACAGGGAACTCCTTGGACCCGAGCGAACAGCTGCTTGGGACCTCAGGTGGCAGGATCTTGAGAGGCAGTTTAATGCCGCCTCCAGAAGGGTCAGAGAGCCCATGGGCTACTTCCTCACCGCCGAATGAGGGGACCCGATCCACAGCACCGTTCTCCAACAACGAGACACCATCATGGCCTGCATCTTCAATAACCAGAACCAAGAGCACTTCCCCCCGGAGGCAGGAAACCACATACGCGACGTCAGGTACTGTACCACTGTGGAGCAAAGGGAGCTGGAAGACACCCTCCACGAGCTCGCCGCATGAGAAAACGACCGGTTATGGAACCGGGAGAGGAATCCCCAACTTTGAGGGGTTCTTCTATGACTATCCCACCAGATTCCAACCATTACAATTCCCTGAAGACATCCCCGACTTCCACATGTTTGGGATAGACCCGCTCCCCGACTCCCCGACCTGAAATGTGACTCAACAGTGGAGACAATGAGGAGAGTATCAGGGACAGGGCACCAGCAGGTTAATAGGAGGGGCAAACGAAGAAATAGGTGAGTTGTCGCAACCAATGAACGATGACAGAACCGCCCAGTTAGAAGCACAGATGGTGCAGATGCACGACGAGAATGTCCAGCTCAGGGAAGAACTGACCGAGGCAAAGAAACAGGGTAAGAGGCTGGACCGAGGGCGACAGCCACGACCGGGACCACCAACAGATCGGTTCTTGGTGGCTCACCCTCTCGGATACTCAGGACCGCCACCCAACGGGCCCACCAGAGTCTGGAGCAAGGACCATCCCCCAGCAATGATCGGGGTAAAACCAATCTTGGTCAAACCCCCACACCCTTTTAAAGGAGACCACGACGACATCGAAAGATTCCTCGGAGACTGCACCACGTACTTCAAAATCTTCCGACAATACTATCAGAATGCCCCGTCCCTAATGATCCCCTTCCTAACCTCCCATCTGGAAGGAGACGCAGAGGACTGGTGGGTTCACCTTCGAGACGACTACTGGTACACACCCCCTGAGCCCGAGTTCGGCGCCACCAATGACGAAATAGCAGACTACAAGGCAGGGCTGCGCTATTGATATCCAGGGTGGGAGGACTTCACCGAGACCTTCCAAGAGCAATTCCACAACTCTGCCATCGAGCTCATACATGAAAAGCACATGGGAGAGATGAGAATGGGTGCTGATCCCGCCCACGTCTACTTCCAAAAGCTCAAACGAGAGGCAAAACTGGCCAACCAGCTAGTTGACCAGACAGAACGAGGGAATCTCGTCAAGGCAGTGCGAAAGGGAATACCTCAGAGCTATGCCCAAATTATTGCCAACATCGGCTTCGGGATTCCCCGCATGTATCCCCAGTGGAAGCAACAAATCCTCCAGATGTATGACAAACGCCAGAAACAGCGAGTCTTCAAGCAGACTCAGGGGATTGAACACCAGCAAGACTGACATCCACCACCAAACTAGAAGCAACTTACTGCCACCAGCAATAAACCAGCAGGTGGCATGACAAGTTCTTCGGCAGGCAAGGCAATAGCCATACCTATAGCTGCTACTTTAACAGATCAAATAGTGTCAGTTGACACATAGTGAAAACACAATATGAGCATCAGTTTCAAATATTCAATTTCTCAGGATTATATGGTATATTAGTCAGCAAGCCAACTCTTGACATCATGACATCATCAGAAAATCCTGGCAGACCCAGGATTTGAACCCAGGATGTTAAAAAGATTTATAATAATGTCACATGACTTTTCCAAGCAGATATGCTAACCACTATTCCCGCTACCTTTGGTAGTGGGTCTTGAAAACCACTAATGTTGCGCATTTTGGCGTGAGGATGCACGATTACCGCCAGTGATCGTGCCCCCTATCCAAATTGTGGCGTGGGTTCGATGTTTCAGAGCCCCCTTTGTCCCCCTTTGTCTTCTTGTATTGTTTGTTTCTCGCCCTCGATCTTTCTTTGCCACGTCTTTTTCATATCGTCCTTGGGAAGCCGTGTCTACCATGTCCGCTTCTACGTCGACCGTGACTGTTAATAGTGGGCTCTATTCTTGCTTGCTGTCTCTCAATTCTCTCGTCTCCTTTCGTTCTTCGCTTGTACACCTATCCGGACAGGGTGATGCTTCTATTGTATCGCATACTGATATGGGCACTCATACGGAGTCTGTGTATTTGGAATTGAAAGAGGACCTAGAGCCTGATGTTGTTTTGGGCTTCGGCTGGTTTTCTGAGATTGCTGCTCATGAGGATCTGTTCTCCTGTGAGTGTGTCAGTCGTATGGGTGCGCGTATATGTTGGTTGACATGTATGTAGTGCCCGCCACCGGTTCGCTGAAGATTTCGACTGTGGTTACCATGTATCACTCTGTCTCCCTGCATCGTTCCGCTCGTTTCATCCTCTCGTCCGATGAAATGACCATCATGAGGTTGAAGTTTGTTCATGTGGTTGTGGTGGGCACGTCTTGCTCCGATTATCCTGTGCTCCGCTTGCATTTGATGCGACACCTTCTATCGGGACGATGCATAGCTGGAAAGTTTTCTGGATGTAGGAGCTTTGCTAAGGCTGCGCAAGACGCTGGCGTATTCCTGCACATCTTCTGCGTTGCATCCATCGTTCATTCAGGCATTATCAACAACATGGGAGCAGATGTCCTTCGGGTGTACGCGGATTTTTTTGCTCCGCAAGTTACCAGAAATATACGAAGACACGCCAAAGATGGAGCTGCTTCCCAATTGATAGCCTTGCGTTATCTTCCATTTGATCCTGAACCAGCTTATTTGCTGAGGGTCTTTTCGTCTGGGTTTGATAGGCTGACAGTGGACGGATATAGGGGTACCATGACGGCACATGGGGTAACTTACACAGGCAATACCATGAGAGCTGTGTTCAAGGATGCGATCAGTGATCATCTGTTTTCAGGGCTCTGTATGTATAGGGTATGCGATCCTTTGTCTGAGATTCCTATAGGTTGTATTGATTTCCTCAACAAATATTATTTCCCTTTCCAGTGAACAGGATATTTAGTTTGAGACATAAAAGCTATAAAGGCACATCCGAATCGCTTGGTGTTGTTCTGACATGATGCCTATCATTCGTATTTCAGACGTGCCAGTCTCTCTATATTCTGATTGGAGTTTGTCCCTTTCGCTGATGAGCCTCCAGGCTCTGTACGCTCAGAATTCGCGGATTTTCCCTGCTAATTAACGTTGCTGTCCCTTCAATGGCCTTTCAGTAAACCAATAATTCCACACACAGCAATACCACTTTCACCCTACGGCAATCACTCCTTATGCGCTTTGTTATCCATCCCATCTTGCCACGCATCCTAATTGCCATACCTCATCATGGCAAGGCACCTTCGATCGACAATCACCCCAATACGGAATTGATGCATCACTCAGAAGCTAAGAGTTGACGCGCTCATTGATCACTTAATGAAATGATGTGATTGATGCGAGTACCCTCCCAGCTACGATAATTGCAGCTACGGCAACTACAGACCGTGTTTACTAAGTCTGTTACTTCACCAAGACCTCAAGAAAATGTTACCCCACACATACTCCTCAGCGCGACAACTATCGCCTAGAAATCTGCAGCTAAACAGCACTTGTTGATCCGCTCGTCGCTCAGTAAGACCATACAGCTTCAGTCCGAACACGGCAATGTCAACGACTTGCTGTTACTTTCGAAGGCAAAAGGACCATATGTTCACTATGATTTTACTAAGCTACGGCCTTACAGCCTTACTAAGACGCTCATATTTACACTATTTATAAATTTGTACTTGTAGTATAAAAACTAGCTAGAAAAACGTAGCTAAGGAGTTCATCTCCAGTTGACCCCAGACTACGTCAATTATCGTCATGCTCTAGTCTATCGCCAGTAAACCACGTCTATTTGCCGTTCTATGGCAATATACCATTTGCATCAGCATATTCTTGATCGCACATCGACTCTTGAGCTCACCAGAGTTATTCCATGGTTCTTAACTGTGAAGAGTCCTTTCACACTTGCTCTTCGTGCTTAACACTATTGGTACACACTCATATTGTGCCAATATGTGATTGCCGCACCATACCTCGCCCTCATTATCTTTTACAGGCCGTCATCGTTTCACTTTCACACCATTGGAGTTTTTTACCGTTTCTCTTTCGCCATCGTTATCGTCGCCCAATTGGGTAGTCTCAGAGCAGACTTAGGATCAGTTTCAGCCAGTTTTCGTATAGTATCAGTCCCTTGAGTGGACTTGAAGGTTAGTTTGACATAGGATAGGATTGTTTCAGTACCAGACAAGTTTCGACATCGACTCAGCACCATCGCATCGTATAGGACCAGTATCACCACCAGTTTTTGTAGTTCCATGTTTTCTTTTGCCAGCCCACTCTCAGCACCTTGTTCCACGTTTATTTCGCCACTCGCAGCTCCCCACGCCATTTTCTCATTGCCTCGCTCACCCATAGACTATTGCCAACCGTTTAGTCTATTCTCCATCGTTCACCCCGCTCCGATTAACGTCGAGCGACATTTTCTAGTCTCGCAGCACGTTTTCTCATACGGATTCGTGGTATTCACGTCATACCCGTTTTCGTTCCCTCTCATTTCGAGAGATCCCTACCGGCTTGAAGCCATAGCATCTAGTACTCGACTACCAAGCAGTACTACTTCGCAGACTTAAAGTCGCAGTGTATTCTTGCATACAGAGGAATTGTTCTACTGCACAGAGGTGCCTCGAACCACTCGCACACACGATCGCCTTGATTGCCATGCCACTACGTTAATTATCCAATCTCATTTTGAGTTGGTGTTGCCGTTGCCACGGAAGTCTAGGCTCATCATCACACTTGTCGCTGAATTGGATGAACACTGCTGGTGTCATCTCTCAGCCTGATGGCAGAGTGATGGTGTCGGTGTCCGGTCCATATGGGATAGCTACAGTCATATTGACTGTAGACATGGTCCATGAGACCATCGCTGTAGCCGAATTCGGCTCAGATTTGGAAGATGCCTATTACAATGTATTCGGTCACTTGGTTAATAATCGTGCATTATAACTGTTTTGTCTGTACATAGATGTGGACTGATACACCTACCACAACTTTTCCTGGTCAGGTGATACTGCGAATCTCAGCCGAGGATCGATTTCCTCAATTAATGCGTTGAATTCGGCATCCAAAATTGGGTTGGAGTCTAATTCACGCACATTTCTCATTGCCTTGGGTACACAAGAAGCTTCCGCATCTGTGTTGAATCCTTCCTGGATGCAGCCTGATGTTTTAGGAACCGCCTCATTGCATGATAATGCCCTTGGCGAGGGCAGCTCCCTTGATGTTGAATTCGATGATATTATGGATGTAGATTTTACTTTGTCCATCTCACATTTGAATGATATGTTGTTTGGACGGCGTAGCAGGAGTTCCCGGGTGTCAGTGTTTGATCTTGACTTGGTATCACTTCGGTCAGAAATGTGTTCTCACGGCATAGATTACTCTCGGTTGTCCAGAGATAGTCATGCATACCGTTCTGCACTGCTGTCTCACATTCTATTAGGTGATTGCTTCCAGTCAAGGTGTCGAGGCACCGTAGTAGCATGTTCGGGCATGGCTCCCGTTGCTTGTAAGAAACTGGCTAGTGGTTGTTCGTCTGCGAAATCTATGTTTTTGGATTTTCTTCGTCATATCTGCAGCTATTGAAATAAAATCGGACATTTTACTACAACTAAGCTGATGGGTATAGTGGTTTCGCTGGGTTACACTGGAGTGGCTTTCCGTCTGGCGATGTTGGGTTATCTGGAAACCATTTGCGACCGAATAGATAGTGAGTGCAATTGTTGGGATATGGTGAAAGAACTCCCTTCTACGCATTTTACCCTTGGCCATTGTGCATGGGGTTCATGTTCCTCGTGATGCTTCTCTGTCCATCGTTAAGACTTTGTTGCAAGATCATTTCAGTGAGGGTGTGTGCCCCATTAACAACCAGGCCATAAGGCCCAAATCATTAATAAAGTCCTGACACGAGAGGTGTTGTTTTTATTAATAAAACCCTTTCATGTCCCAGGGTTCGCAAAGCGGCCATGTTCGGCGATGAACAGGCAGGTGTGGGCTGCTTCTAAAATAGGGTGCTTGTTCCCACCTCAATGCTGATTATATCCTGGACTGAACAAGAGATAAGATGGTTGTTTCTGATAGGTTCAGGAACCACGGGCCGATCTGAATATGGTAGAAGGTCGTTATTTGTGACAATGGAGAGGTCAAATAAAGAATCGGGACTCGGACAGTGCTATTGTATCAATCATAAAAATAAGGGAATAGATACTATGCCAGCTGCAGTCGGGGTTGTTGTTGCAGAAACACCTCCTTGGCCTGGTGGGGTCTGTAGTATGGGTGAGCTTGAAAGGACAGCAGGATTGGAGAATGAAATGAATGTACTTGCATTGTAACTTGTCTCGGTGTTGAGAGCAGGAGTATAGAGACACTGGTACGAGGGTGTTGGACGACGACGTATAGGAACGGGTTACGTGCCTGACAACACAGCCACTGATCGAAGCTTTCAGGAGGCTGCATGGTGATGAAAACATATACTGAACTTGAATATTACTCTCAAGGTGTTTCTTCAAGACTCTGAAAATCATTGGCCTTCATCTCTACTCTTAAAAGGATATTGATTACATGATATATATCAATTTATAGCTGTGAATGCCGAGTTTCAGATCAAGAGCCGTAGATATGCAGCAAGGGTATTTAACAGTTACTTGAACAAAAGAGTCTGCAGAGGTGCGAGGGGTTGGCGAAAAGGTATTTTTTGTACTGCATATAGCATTTTATCTTTGCTGAAGCAATTTTTCAAAGTAGCAATACACGGCCCTTAAAGCAATGTATGTCGTTGAACTATGGTTTACTGCACTTTCGAATGACTCTGTGAATGTTGAAATTCATCTGACCAATACTCATTGAAACACTTACAGAGGCCTCGGATCATCCGGAAATATATAGTATATCATATTATAGTCCAATAATATATATTGGGGATTTTTTTAGACACTACTGGCACAAATGTGAAGGGATAGTAACCTAAAGACGAGTTCAGGTCAGATGAAAAGGTGGTAATCTGCCAATACTGGATGTATACATGCTCTATTTGATGCGCAAAATTCATGACATAATTTCAACATCTAATAAACCATAGCAAATAGTTTTTCTAGGATGTAGATGTCAGGAACAAGTGTAGGAGCATCGTGGTCGCTGAGGAATAGGACTTGGAAATGTCGGACCGAACATCTGGACAGTGATCAAAAGCATTTTGTCCCCACAAGCTCGCTGTCTCGTGTGATGTCTACGCCATTTTCACTCTACCAATGTCTCTTCGATTCACAACTCTCCCTCTTGCCATCGTATTCAGTACACCCCAGCTTTATAAAATGATGGTTCTGGCTATTTTCTCGATGCTGGCACCATCATCGTTGACATTTCTCCCCCTGCCAGAAAACACCCACTCTTGCTTGATGACTATCCCACTCAGCACCGTTATTTCTATATCCCAACCCATTTCTGAGGGTGCTGGAGCAAACAGTGCTGGCTATTTTCCCCCTAATGCCGCTGTTGCCGCTCTCCCATATTTCATGTTTCTTTTTTCTCAAAAAATTTCATCCTGATTTCCCATACACTACCCATGTTGTTGTATTAGCACTGCAGTATAGTATAGTATACATTCTTGAGCTATTTTGAACCTGAGCCAATATCCAGCTAGTACAAAGAAATCCCATTCACCCAAAAGCTGCCAAACATCGGCACACCACAGCACACCGAATCAGCCCAAATGCATACCAAAAGGAGCAACCCGTATTCAGAATGCTCAAGACACCGGTAACCGGACACTGCACTATCACATGTCCTGGCAGAGCAGAGGGATTTATTGATAATCTCTGTCCTGTCATTAGAGGTTTTCATTAATGAGATGGGCGTTATCCGTTGTAACAACTCAGATAACATTGCACAGAGTCCGGTGAGTCCACATGTTGTATCAGTTGGAAATCATGATAAATGGATGGATGCTTATCTTATATCCATTGACAATGTGGTGAAACGGATGAGTCGTAAGAACTGTCGGATTTTTGCCTCTACCTTGAATCAGACATAGACAATGTGGAACTGTGCGAATCAGGACTCATTGCCTTACTATATAATTTACCAAATGTCACCTTCCTTGATCTACAATCCAATGGTCCATGGCCTATAGTCATAGATGAACTATATAACCGTGCTGACTTCCTCCCACGTTTGACCCACCTACGTTACCTCGTGGATGCTCCCTTGAAGAATGATGCTGCATATGCATTCGTCCAGATGCTTGACCGGCAGAAAACCAACTGTAGCTGCATGGGAATATACCATCTATCCATTGTCATGTATCCGATAATGGATCAGATCACCCAGAACAGATGAGACAGTATTTTGAATGACGAACTACAACCAATGGAGGTCCTCCATGTATATGACACCCAGTGCTATGCTTCTTGAGCTTTTATGATGGCCGAAGTTGAATAAATTTTAAGTTTGTACATATCACTCTCTATTTATCAATTGTACAAAGTAGTTTCTATGAGTCATCGGTACTGACGGGCCAAGAGAATTCTGCATTTGCATGGTGCATGGATGCGTTTGTTTGCATTTCGATGTGTTTCGGATGCGTTCATCTGTGTTCTCATCAGTGCGTGTACGTCACTATGTCTGCATGAAATTAAATATGAATGCAAGGGGAAATTTTGAGTTAATGAGTCTTACAAAAAATCTCGATTTTCTGACCTTGTAGAAGACCATACAGAGTTAAAAGATACTTAATAGTGCTACAATGATTCTTTCAGACACAGTAGACACCGACTTACCGACTTCCAAGGTAGCAGCGGATGCCCGAATGGGTACCTAACAGAAATACAGGTCAAACATAGAGAACGCATGTCACGCATCTCGAGACCTCTGCGTGTAAATGTCAAACGCACGCGTTAATTTCATTCACGCATGCGTTCATATTTGAACGTGTGCATTCCAATATTCCACGCATGTGTTCATGCACAAACACAAATGTTAAGACACCTCACACATTTAAACAGGTAAGAACACATGTGTTACAAAGTGAAACGCAGCGAATGCAGATATGTGACAGGTCTGTCACGTTTGTGTTCAACTCAAGTTTGACTCAAATTTCACTTGATAACCGTGTGTTTCATCGTGGCAAAGCCTCCAATTGACCCCCCTTATTAAACGGACAGCTAAAATATCAGGTGCTTAAAGGAGCACGCGGTCAAATAACACAAATATCAACTACAAGGTCAATATAAGGTTCCTCTTTTGTCTACAAGTCAGGATCTGTATCGTCTGTTAATTTCCTGCAACTGCATTTAGCAGGTTGCGCGGTATCTTTGTTAGGACTACCAGGCCTCACAGCACTCGGTTCAGCCAGAATATCATCCAGGGCTCGGCGCTTTCCTGTATGGCGAGACAGCATCCTGGATTTTAGACAGGTTGCCTCATCTGATCACTTCTTCTCTTCTTCCTTCTCTAATTCTGCTCTATGCCATTGCGCAAGCTCTTCCTTATCAAATTACAGGCCCACCTGTAGTATAAATTCAGTTCAGCTTTGCTAAAGATAATCGGAATGGGCTGACTTCAAGTTCTGACTCATTTCCTTGGCGCATCTGTTTCTTTCCCTCCAGACCATCGCAGGTCCAAGGATACCATCCATCCTGGTGTATACCCATGTCTAATCCCCACTGATGATTTCCTGCAACTCCCACAAACTTCTGGACTGGTTCTAGGACGACGAACCACTTTACAGTCTGGATTCTCACAGTGAAGGACACCGAGACATTGTCCGTTGCTGATCATGCCATTGCGAATTGTCGAAGTCGTCTCAGATCCACCAGGATCACTGCCATTACTACGTGTGGCCCAATTTACTTGGAGGTTCTTGGTTTGCTTGAAGTCTTCGAGTGATACATCCATTGCAAAGAGGCCTGATGGCCAGCCGTTCCAGCCACCAGGAATGTGTGAGAGAGCAGTGAAGGCTATGCCATTATCAATCCCTCGGTGTGCCTCTGCTACTGGCTGCGTTTCGAGGCATATATACACAGTCAAAGGCGCAGGATCAGAAAGATCCATGTCTGGCCAGTGAGTGAAGTCGTGGGGAACATTTGCCTTTGAGGGTTCTGGAATGGGATGTTGCATTCCTTGTAGACGAGCAATGGGTGGTAAGGATGGTAATGGGAGTGTTTTTTGCTGATCGGAAGCCGAAATACCTATAGATGAGTCTCGGAAACGGACAGGGCCACCATTCCTGTGTTGAGCGAGCGGTAATGGAGCGTGCGGATTTGTTCCTGTACAAGTAACCTCCACTGAAGGGTTAGTTTTAGGCCTTCCATCGTCATGACTAACATATCCAACGATGACCCCTAATCAACAAAACAAGCTGTTAATTTTCTACATGATGCATCAGTGCGGAAGGACGTACCAATTTCATGACTATAGATAGGAACAAGTATTTTGAGGTTAGGTACTGCGATCGATGGTATTTCCCCAGCGCTAGGAGCGGCAGACCGGTTCTCCTCATGATCTACGTCCTCATACTCGGAGTCGGTTTCCAGGAGCCAGGTCGCTCAGGCACACTTGATTTTTTTCTGTTAAACATATATTAGAGCAGAATCATTCAAGAATGTCGCTAAGACTCACGAAAATACCCATGAAATTTTTAGTAAGGTGTCGAAGCAACGGAATCCTGCTGCGGCATGATTTCTGGCATGATTTGAAAAATGAAGCCATATATTGGATATTGGATAATCTTGATAGCGATAGCTGGCAGGTTGTACTGGCAAAGCATATGAATGTATCATGAAATTAAATTAATTCCATGCTATCCTATGAACTTGGTACGTATCTGCAGAAAAATCAGACGCAATGGCAAAGGAGAGATAGAATGACTTACTAATGAAAGTCGAGGCAAGAGACTATGAGCCTCAAGACAAACCTCTGGAGCCCTGGTCTGTCAGCAAAGTTGTAGTAGTACGGAAATATGCCATTCAGAAAGATCAGTGTATTCAAGGAGACTCAAGAGTCAAGATTCAAAGACTGTTTTGTAACGGGAGATAGGCAAGGGGGTACTGGGATGTTGGCCCGGCACACCGGGTAGGTAGGTAGGTTGGGCCGGCAGGCCCGAAAAAAAAAAGTTGACCCCTCCTATTTGGGTCTAAAAATGAGTTTTTGAGGGATATTTTGAATGAATCATGATACAAAATATAGCAAAATACATTCTATTTACCTCTGACAATATGACAACTGGTGTTACAGACATCTTCACCAATGCTCTTTGGCATCAATGCTTACTGTATTATGATGATGTCATGTGCCTTATTGAATTAATTTTGAAGTACGAGTCCAATAGGATACAGATTGTGCTCAAAACATCGGAATATCCATTATGCAGATACTTTTGCACAGAAAATGAGCCAAAAAGTGTGAAAATAGACCTATATTAAGCAAAATGACATCATATAGGTCATGTGGAGGTAGGTAGGTCCAGCACTGATGCACGAAAATATTTAATCGACCCACTGTCTTTTTTTTTTCATATTCGGACCCCCTTGGAGATGGGTGCGTTCCCTTAACTATGCCAGTTGAAGAAAGTACATTTGGCATGAGAGAGCTAGACAAAAAGAATGGAGCAACACGACGTGAGACGCGACAGGGACATGGAAGTAGAGCGTGGGTCCTGATTTGAATAGCTGATCAATCTTTGATCATGCCACGCTGTATGAGTATGTACTGTACTAACATGCAGGAATCAATAATTTCAGCTACAGAATCTATAAATGCATGTTGTTGGTATAGGAAACCCTTTAAAGATGGGGATAGGTGTCTGAGAGAAGGGATGTGTTGTGTCACGCATGCAGATGATGTCACACATGCAAATGCAAATGCAAATGCAGAATTCTATGTGCCCGGTACTGGAGGCTGTACTGTCCATTTAATACAATTTATCCCAGTAACTACTGAGGAATGTCAAATACAATTTACCCAGTAACTACTGAAGCTGTCAAATACAATTTGTACAGTCTGTAAAATTGTATTTATATTGATGTGTTCTCGGTGAAATATATTTCAGATTGATTTTCGGCCACTGTATGCCCATTGTATGTGTCCCATCGGTCCGCTCCCAGCTACGTCATCAGTGCACGCAAGTGTACCAGATTGGTGCCGAATTTTCCGTGTTTCCCCGCCCTCCCATTCATCGCTTGGGTCCCAAAAAAAGAAATGCAGGCCCGAAAATAACATTCCACGCACTGCTCAATGCCCACCCATGGCATATTTTGGGTGAATGCGTCGACATACACTTAGATGTGCCTACCATGGGAATATAGTATTCCCAATCCGATAGGCTTGGAATCTTCAACAAAATATTTGTATAATCTGTTCTTTTAGATATATAATGTGCACTGGTACAATATATGAAGACTCTGTAAGCTTCTTTCTCGATGCATATAGGACTAGTGAGAGAAGAACATTTCGAGCTGATTTCCGGAAGTTGCCGGACAGCCCCTAAATCACCCACGGTGACCAATGGGTCGCAATTGTACAGTCAATGTAGCTCTTCTAGCACACAAATTTTTACCAGATGGTGTCTATTAGTATTCATATTTTATATATAGCTTTTTCGTCCCCATTCTGTATCTGATTCAAAGATAAATATGAATTACATTGTGAAATGCAAATGCAACACATCCTTCACCCCACAGTACACATTCAAACGAGGATACAGAGTCTGTAAAAGTATGGATTTCACTTATTCTGGGTGGCATACATCTGAAAAGGCACCTGCCCTGAGCATCCGATGCAATAACTTTGTTTCGGTGAGACAATCAGATGAAAGTGCACCAAGGTAGAATTGGAATGTACATTTTCTAAGCAATGAAGTGAATAACGAGGTTTATACAAGTGGGTCTCTGTAAATCGGACACTA
This sequence comes from Armillaria cepistipes, assembly GCA_900157415.1. Lineage (NCBI taxonomy): Eukaryota > Fungi > Basidiomycota > Agaricomycetes > Agaricales > Physalacriaceae > Armillaria > Armillaria cepistipes. Next base: position 62,601 of record FTRY01000041.1, read on the forward strand.
TGTTTGGATAACATAAAGAATAATATTGCATATGGACCTCTTCTGGACCTTGGTAATGGTATATGGAACTGCACAAAATGGATATACTCTAACAAATGGCCCAAAATGTGGTTTATCAATTATGAAACACATATTAATCAAGGCTGGGATGTATTTCATACACAAAAAACTACATACATATATTCTATACTACCATAATACTATATTCTGATGATTTTTGAGGCCACAGAAGGGATGAATTGAGCAGAGGATGCATCCCGAGCATGTATTCCGCTCGCTCAATCGCTCTGGTCCGTGAAACCACAGAGTGATCGAGTGGCTGTGTTGCTTCTTTTCTGCTTCTTTCCCTCACCATACGCCTATTGCATAGTTCCCCATCTGCCTCCCTTGCCCATTTCAATGGGCCCAAGGTATATTTTACTTACTTTTCATGTCAATACAATCTTTATAGATACTTTTGACACATTAACGGCCCCCAAACGGCTGGATATCATGCATACTGGCCGTGCATAAGCCGTCACACGAGGCAACATTATTAGCTCCATCCCGGACGACGAGGAACACTACCACCACATCTGCCATTGATTACGATGCCCACCAATGCCTACTGCAGCCATGATGCCCAATCCCATTCCTGTTATGACCCACCCCAGCATCCCCGCATCGAAACCGGGGCCAATCTGCGTCGACCCCAGCTTGCAAATGCACAAACGACGCTAGGTCCAACCTGAAAAACAACATCGACCGCCATCTGCAGCCAGGAAAGCGATGCACACCCGACGCCGATGACGGTCATGATGGCGACAGCAATGGCATGAGGGGTGGGGAGGCTTCGAGCATAAAGCAGAGTCTTACAAAGTCATAGCCGAGGGATGGAGTGGAAGGTGAGGATGTGCCGGAGAGGTGCAGAAGGGCGGATGGGTGCAAGCGAGGTCGGGATGTGGACAGCGGGCGACGCCGACAACATGCACACCTTTTTAGGCATCATGTTGTGATGAGTGTGCCCGAATTCATGGCTGCGCGACCACAGGTACCCCCACCACTACCTGCCACTTGGCGTCATCACTGTTGCGCACCTACTCCCTGTCCTGAAGTCCAGCATGTCTCACCCTTTTTGGCAGTGCAATAATCCCCATGTCCTCAGTCCCCATTTTCGACCATACCTGATAGCGATGACCACTGTCGACGCCTACAGCCCGCTGCGCCCGCCCACCGGCACATATTTATCGTTAATTATATATATTCAAATACTACATGTATTTATTTATTTAATGATACAAGATTATCTTAATACGTGGCCAGGGAGGTAAAGGGGACAGGATACATGATCAGAGACGACGCTATCATCGGTTGCAATGTGAAAGACAGGCTGACAGCCCTACTATACTTATTGGAGAAATTGTATTTACGGTTGCCCGATAACTACTGGGAGAATTAAATTTATCTGTCAGGATAGGTTGGGTACTGACCACATGTAACATCGAATTATAAACTCCATACTGAGGCCCCGGTATTATCTGTACATTGATACAAGGTAGCGGGCCTTGCCGCTTGTCGGCCTTACTTAGTTATACCATACTGGCATTATATATTCATGTAATCATCACTCTATATGACCTCCCTCTCTTAGATTTATAATATCCCAATTGGGCCCTCTCTTTGGTGCGCTTTGTCACGCTTTTTTTCCCTTATTGGGGCTGGTCAAATCGGCCGATCAATTGCACCTAGAATTGGCTCTCCCATGGCATTGATGGCATCAATATCAGGCTATTTTCGGACAAAATTCGCATTTTGGCTCATTTTGGGCTTCCTCAGGCTACTGGGTGGGTCATGGGATGGTACTAGTATATGCCTAAACATAAATAGCATAAAAGCGAACCCTCTGGTGAGGTATGGGGGCCCTGGGGAGGGGGTAAAATAGGTAAAATAGTGAAAAATAGCGGAAAATCACCGAAAAGTCGCGTTTTGGGGGTACTACGCACATCGGATCGCTTCAAAAACTTAATCAATGAATTCCCTGACCTTGAAAACCCCCAAACGGCCCCTCTACAGTACATGTGGCGCATTTTATGGCTAGGCAGAATCGGGAAAATAGGCTTTTTATGGTACTGCATACATTTGATCGCTCCGGGGATGTTACCAATCGATTTCTACACGATTTAAACCGTAGAATACATCTTCATATGCTATATATGACCACCGGAATTGGATGAAAAATGGGGGATTGGGGGGGAAACATGGTTTATTTTGTTTTCTAGGTGTTGCGTCGGTCTGGGGACATCACCAATCGATTCCTCGACCTTGAAAACCCCAAAACGACTCTTGGGCTCATTTATGGGATCTCAGGAACAATGGAAATAATGATGTAACAGTTTAGGAGGAGCACATAGGGAAACTCGCATTTCTGAGCTTCGGAAAACTTCGGAGTTGTTGTCAATGGATTCCTTGACCTTGAAAATCCAGTCCTCTGGCCTTTGTCATGCCCAAGTTTATGTCGGCCCTACACACCAGTCCCTTCGTGACACCCTCCTCCTTTCAACACTTTTCATCACTGCAACGTCCTTCTTTTCTTTCATCCTTACTGATCTCTAACAAGTTGATGGACACCTGCCCTCCCCCATCCAGCATGATGGTAAGGTCTCTCTCGATCCTTGTTGCCCTTTCTCTGACACACCCTAAACGCAGCCCAGATTTGCCTTGTACCATCCTCAATCCCTGTTGTTCTCTGGGGAGAATCTAACATTTTTGGTGCTTTTTTCTATCATACACTCACGGCACTTTTTTTGACCGACTTCTTTCCAGCAGCCGGCCTCGTCATTGCCAGGATCCACTACTCTTGTCCGCCCCCTCTCAGAAGGTTGTATTGCACATAGGGTCAGCCATTTCAGGTCATTTTCAAGTCACACTCACTTCAGCGTTCACAATCCTTGCACAGACTGCGCAACTCCCTAGTGCTCTTTTTTGTGATAGGGATCCAGCAACCTACCATGGGAATTCCGCCTTTGTCATGGAACATTCCAGTTCAGAGGAGGGTGGTTATGCCTTCAATGGCCAACCTCTTTCGCCGATGGTGAGCTCTGGTGTTCACCCTGATGTGCATATCTGTATACTTAACATATCTCTGCAGCATGTGGACACACCCACCCTTGGGGTTTGCCCCGAAACCAGTGTTGAGCATCTGCAGGCTAGGATCCGATTTTTGGTCAAAGAGTTAGAACACTGCAGGGCTACAGTTAGTATGATATGGATTGTGCCCATGCCCAATACTGAATTCGATTCGTGTAGGCAAGTGTCGACCCAATGGAAATATATCCACGGCAAGAAGAACGGATCATTGGTACTGATGATAAGTATAGGATGGAAGTAAGGATACGATCCCTTCCTCTGTTGCTCACGCTCATTGACCACGATGTTAGTACAATGCAAAGATTCAAGCTGTTCAAGACCAACTTATCCAAGGTGTACGTCTTAATCCTCTCAGGTTTGCCTCTCTCGTTTGCTCATTGCTATCCTTATAGTTGGGCAATGCCCTACGTCTGCTCGTAGAGTCAGAGACCCTTCCAGGGATATTGTCCGTTGTAAGCGACCACCCTTCCATATGCTGATTATTTGCTGACTCACGATTCAAGGTAATTGAACAGCAGCTTGACCTTCTGCGCAATGAGTCGGCGACGTGTCATGAAGATCGACTACAGGAGGCTCTTTGGGAGGCAGCTGATCAAACAGAGAAGCAGCTGCAAGAGGCACTGAAAAACAATAATGCAACTCGCTCAGAGCAACTCTTGGTGGCATTGAATCATCTGAGGCAGGCCATTGCTATCGTGTGAGCATGAGGGGAAAAGGTCCAACCAAATTGAAATAAGGTTATTATACAAAATATGTAGCTTGTTTTCTCTCAATGCCGATGACAGTTAACCTTTCCCCACTTTATAAATTGGATGGTCTGAAGATGCCTTGCATATATGGTGAGAGGACCTTCGGTCGTTGCAAGATAAACTAAGCTATCCACAGGAGAGATCTTATATTCAATTCTCACATGTAAAAACACCACATTGATCGTGTCCTCTGATTACCTCGATGCGGTATTAAGGCCATAGTCTCTTTCGTTCGCTGTCTCCTAGCTCTAAACTCTCGCTTCAATTTTATTGACACATCTATTTATGCCCTTTGGTATGGTGTTGCCGGATTCGGTCCTTCCACTCTGTTATTTGTATGCACTCCAGACTTGTGACTTCGTGATGGAAGGAGTAGTTGGCCTCAATTCTCACGGGACCAGTCCCCTTCGGCTGACTGGTTTCCCATCCGTGAAGTCCAAGCCTCAGGCAACCCTCCATACACACTGTACATTATATTCCTCTTCTCAGGCGGTACTTGGATTAACCTTTAATACACCTTAATCAAAATAATAAATACCAGAATGGGAGGTCAGTTAACCATCACTCGAGCGACTTGAGATGCCAGTTGGCCTGCCATGTTGCTGTGATTCAGGGATGTTGCTCCCAGTCATGAGTGTGGAGCATGGTACAAACATGTCTCTAGGTAAATAAAATGATAGGATTATCCAACCTGCCATTTCCAACTGGATGCCAGTTTGATTCCACTACGATTATACACGTCCTCCACAAGACCTCCATACCATGCTTATGAAGAAATAACTCTTCCAAATATCTTAGCTTGATGTTGATGTGTCATACCTTGTCAATAAAGAAATTCAGCAGGGTTTTGCGTAGCAGAAAATCTTGATTTGTCTGGAAGGAGTACCAAGCAGTATCATAAGGATACTAAGTCAGCTGTCGATACAGCTCACTCTCCCCAATCAACATGGTAAAATGTCCCTTCAACGCGGATGGTATTATCTAGAGCTTGCAGTGTGTCATCTCCAGTTATACAAATGCTGTGAAGACTAGGCTATAACATTTGTCATTCCGTTGACCATTCGAAATGAAGACCAAATAGTGAGTACTGGAGTGCCGGTGGATTTGACAGGTGAATATACCATATCGGCCGATGAGGGCGTTCAGACTTGAGGATGGTTGAGGATTTCGTATCCGGCCAGAGAAAGATATCAGTATCCCCACTGAAAATACCAAAGGATCAGAACGCATCGACTTCTGTGTATTGCCTGCCAGTCTCTAAACACGTTGCAAATCAGGAAGTCGAATACTATTGTCTGTCTTGAATGACATCTTCCTTTCTAGTCCCAACCGAGCTCTGTAGAATCTGAGGTATCGCTGAATGTATCCACGTACTGGCCCTGATGATATCGCAGTCAGATAATTCAAGTGAGGTGAAATAGAGAGACTTACATCGACAACCATCTGTCAAAGCGAGTCGGTTTGCGTATTCAGGTATTCCCGCCTGTTGCTTTATTTATCAGTTACTGAAGACAGACACAGAATCAAGATGCACACTTCTTCCTGTGTTCCCAAAAGATATAAAGAGACGATTTCAACTAGCTATTAGATCTGCAGGCACCAATTAGTGCATTTTCAAATTTTATAAGAGAACACAACTCACCGGTCCATCAAAATCTGCTGGTTTGAAGATCTCCTGCCTTTGATTCGGTGTATAGACCCACACATCGCTGTCAACCACCCTGATTGCCAACTCTGCGGTGAAAACCATACTACCTGCATTGTTAAAGCCTCGAATGGTATAATGATCCGTTTCACCAAGAGAGTTTGAACAGTGCCATCCGCAGCTGCGAGGAAATCAGACGAGCAAGTGAAAAAGCGGAATACTTACCCTATCGCAAGTGTCCGCATGCCAGACCACCACACTTGACACCCAAAATGGCGGAGGGTTGTGTCGAGGATCACTTTTCCCCATGGTCCTCGAAATCTTTGCTTTCTCCCTGTCGCGCCAAAGAAAGACTGCTTGCCGACCGACTTTCGTACATAGAACGCAGGCTTCGCGACGAAGATATCTAGCCCGCAAGGATGAGGAGACAGCGAAATATGAAAAAGATACTCACTGATGACAGCGGACAGCACAAGTTTCGCGACGGACTTCATTCCCTGGATGAATATGCGAATTTTAGCAAAAGGAGCAATGTTGGAGGATGCTTACCTTTCTGGAGAACCAGGACGACATGGCTGACAAAAATGAGAGTGAAGAGGATGAGAGAAAGCAAAAGAGGACAGAAAGTATGATAGAATCGGAGTGAAAATAGGATTAAATACGACGTTGGGCATCACATGCAACCTGTCACACACACATTGGGATGCGATTCATGCCTTTGAGATATGCAGGGACCTTTGTGTTGCAATTGAATGACTTGGATGTCGCACAAGACTTTGTAGGATCAGGGTTTTGAGACCATGTTATTCATTTGGTAGCTTGGGATTTCCGTTCATCTGAACTCCGAGCGTATTTTAACAAGGGATACGTCAACAGTGCTAAAACATTGTTATATCTTGTAGGGTTCTGTGAGCAAGGGATTCACAAGGTGAAAGGAATTATACTCACCTAGTTTATGGGGTAGGTACAATAGGTATTTATGAACATCCTTATATCCATTCCTCCTATAGGGGCTTCTCAGCACGTACTATAAGGGCTATAAGCATAGGGAGTACCAACCTTGTGGACATTTTCCCTGGTTGTTACTGAACGATCTTTTTGTTTTGCTGCCACCATGATGATAGTCGTCGAGAGCTCTAGATCTAAATGGAAGTAGACATAGAGAGGCATCCCAGATACCACACACAACGGGGTGCATGACATGTAGCCAGGACATTACACAAGCCACCATGACGACCACAAGTCACTTGACCTTTTTGGCTACAAAGAGAGAGAGTAGAAAGGGATTATTCAAGAGAGAAGAACATACAATATTCAGGACAGGACAGGACAGCCACATCATTAGTGGCCTCGACCAAGTAGTTGGAAGATGCATTTGCTTCTCCTGGAGGCCTATCAACGGCATTCTGTAAGCTATCATTATCAGCAGTATCAAGCGATACCATTTGCAGGTGCGGGAAGTAAAGTACTAAAGTCCTCGATGGAAAACACTTTGACCGTTCCCGTCGACAGTGTAGCCTTCTGTGTATTGAACGCTTGATGAAAAAAGAGGCGGCCAATGCACGGGCATACATTTAGACATGGGATGACTGACACCAGACCTGTACCGGTGCCAACAACGAGCACGGTTGGTTTCAACACGGCAGGATGAGGGTCATGATATAGGTCTATCATCATAACTTGACCCCACCGCCGGTCGTGCACACTTTGACAGTATTCACTGCAGTTGAGATCCTGGCAGCGTGTCATTGTCTGATGACGTTACTGCAGTCATACCGGTGGAAGGGCAAATATGACGATGTTGTCGCCCACATGCCTACGAGTTTGGTTTGAGTTGTTGACTGAAAAGGGCCCATGAGGCGCATGTGAATAGATGCAGCAGCAGAAAACATCTGATAAGTAGTGAACGAGGATATTAATTTCGAGGGTGACATCCAACTGGCGCAAGTTTAAAGGCTCAATGGATAAGTAGCAAGCAAGGGGGAAAAGGCATGAGAAAATGATGGCACGAGGAGATAAGCAATTTCATGCCTGATCTGGCTCCAGCCGCAGATTTAGGGGAGTCAAGAAATTCGGCCAACAAATCTAGCCGAGAGAGAACATTCCCATGGTTTTCCTCTCTTGTCACCGGCGTTCACTATGTAGCACTGAATTTCAGCGTTCAGTTGTTGGCTAAAATCCATTTTTTTCTGGTCGTACTCGAGGAGAGTATGCAGGAATTGACACATACCAGGTAAAATTGTGTGTCTCACTTGAGGCTTTTACTGACATAGAAATTGCAGTGATTTTGTGGACGGGGATGGATAAGAGAGGGATGATGAAGAGCGATGCCAGTGCATTTCCATGTCCTGGACAGATAGAGGGATTGACCTTCTGATGGTTTTCGTTCTTCACAGATATCGGCTGCCCCCTTATCGTCGCTATGAAGGTCATTGCATGGGCCAGGAGCCAACATTGAATCGACGACACTCAAGGATGCTGCGAAGCTCTGGACAGATAGTCTTGATAGTCTCGAATTCACTGACAAATGTGTGTGTGTTACCTTCATTATTCATGAGGAAATAGACCTCAGGCTGATCCCATTTCTGTAGTGGGCTATCAGTCGACACCGTTCTCCTCGACTTTGGCCAACTCGTCATCAGCGTGTTCTGTCCTTACTCTCCAATGAACACCAAGATACCTTCTCTCGATATTCCACAACACGAATGTGACCAATAAAGATCTCATTGGATTCCGTACCCATACCAAACGCAGTTCCCAACCCCCAAAAAAGCAGTACAGGATCGTATTCATTTTGCTTACACCGAGGAAGACTAATCGCAGTACATCTGGTACGAATATTTGCTGTACGGGCACAAGAACACGATGGATGGGGACAAGGCTGCACAACGAAGTCAGCTGCGAATGTGATGGCTTCGTAATGAATCATCGTCAGTTCACCATTATTACCTGATCGTGCTTTTACTGATTTGGATTTTTCGTACAGCGCATCAGGACCTGTGTAATTGTCGCATGTCTCTTCAGGGTGTGGTCATGACCGGGATTTGAACCAGAGGCCATCCCAAATTTGAAGTCGCTGAGGACTCGCCTAGCGACTGTACCTCCTCTTCTCCAGTCGAACTTGCATACATTCAGAGTCCAGCTTTGGGTGTTTCCCTGTCCCCATCAAGTATCTTCAAGCTTGCAAGGGTGTTTGGGAAGCCCTGCTCTGCTCATGGACCGGACCGATCCTTCTGACTCTCATATGGCGACAATGCTGCACTGCCTATGCGATCCACTCAATTCGATCTGCATCCTCCCTTCTTTTCAAAATCGTTGACCCAGAATCGTGGCTCTTCCCAAATCTCTTCTGTGTAAAAGGAATAGTGCTATCTGACCCCTCCCACTTGTATACCTACTACCTCTCCCAGTGAGCTTCACCTTGTGATTTTTCATTGCTTTCAACCCGTGAACTCATTTGGATCGCCACTGTCTGTACACAATTCCTGCAGATCATCTCGTCTTGAGTGGCTGAATGGTGTAAGTTTGGGCCTACACACTGTAATATTCGTCCAAAGACGTCACATCTCCTCGATACACATTCGGCTCTCTCAATCTCACTCCTACAATGGCAGTCGAGTGGCTTCTCTTCCAAAGATTCCTCACCCTTATAGTGTGCAAGGAGGTCAAGATGCTCCGAGGACAGCTCCAACTTTGTTTCATCACTACGTATCATGCTCCGGCGTCCAAGACACATGGAACAATGAAGGTGCTGCAAACTGTCACACATAAGTTTGGAGGCTTAGCTGCTGCGCGATACGAGGAGGATTCGTCGACCATGCTTTGAACCTTTCCCATTGGCCCTACATAAGCTTGCAGCTAGCGAGCGTTTCGATATTGTGGTCGCTTGGCCACGGACTGGTATTGCAGTTGGATGAGGAGCCTGTGGGGGGTATGATTGGGTTCGGGGTACATCGTCGAGTCAGTGCATCTGTGTCTTTTGCTAATCACGTTGTGCAAAGGATTGTTGAGAGCATGGATGGTGCTCATGGCTTGACAGCAAGTTGTACAGTGTTGACTCCATCCTATTTTGCGGCTGTTTCTTTCTAGAGAAGCATAGCACTGTATAAAGTGTGTCACCCACAGGTGCATCCGGGAACCAGTCCTTGCACTGAAGTGTGAGATTAACTGTTCTTCTGATCCACGAACTTGATCATGAGTGCCTGAGCTACCACGTTGCCTACATTTCTTCATCTGTTACCATCATCACCCTCGACAGCGACTCGACTTTCTCTAACGCACACATCAACAAGACCTTTAACGAAGACCGCAAAGATATCGCAGTTCTGCTAAGGACGCCCTTAATTGTCTCAACACAAGCTCGTCAGGATTTAGTGACTTGCCAGAAGTATTGTTCATGGTCGACAATGCTGAAATCACACAGACACAGCAGCAACAAACTACCCAGGTTGCTACTGCTGCTACTCAAGGTGATACAGGCAATACTTTGCATTCTACTATGCTGCTTCATCAGCCTGTAGCCACTTCTACTTCTACCTAGACTGCCGCAACAATCGCTCTCATTGTTGCGTCCCACTTTGACAGCCATATGCAACGTATCGACTGGCAGCTTACGACCGGCAATACTGGCAGTGTTATTGGTCACCATCGCACTACGTCAAACATGTCTTTCCACTCCGGTCTTGACCATTCCAAACAGTCTTGTAGGACGCAGTTATAACGATGCATCTGAGTCCAGACACCTCTTCCTGAGCACCACTCCACTGCTCCCTCCGCCAGCCTTGCTCCCATCAGGGGCTATGTGGCTTGCTCATGGACCTGGCCATCAGCCTCAGAGGCAGGAAACCTTGGCCTGTGGCCCTAGCATGACGAGGCCCATCTACGACGTCAATGTTCTCCTTCGCCACCACAGACGAAGTCCATGTCTAATAGTCCACAGCAGTTACATCTATAATCCGAACAACGACAACATGTTTACGCCCCACACGCCATCCTTCTCCAACATTCCCCAGCCCGGTAAGGACATGGTGGCTTCCAAATCCTCCACGATGCCCTTCCATTTCACATCTGCCATGCATACTGCTGCTGTGTTCTACTACCGAGGCAAGGAAATTCACAATGTAGGGATCAAAATATGCATTAACTTCAATCTTTCAGAACAAGAGACAGCACTCGCATGTAGTTACACCTGCTGATCTGGCAGAAGAGTTCCAAGCATGCATCGTATAAGAAACATTACTTGAGCCGGGGATGTTACAGGTGACTCATCCAATTGTTCAGACTATCCATATGATGCCGACAAACATATATACTACAGCTGAGTTCATGAATGACATACACAATGAAATGAAACCAGGATGAAAAGTATTTAAGGATGTAAAGGAATGCAGCTCTGATGTTCTATGTACTTCGTCTTCAAATGTATGCATCTTTTAATACCTTGCCAAAAGCTGGGCCCATATTCCATCTAGGAGTTTGCAGGGTCAGGACTTTTGAAGCAAATAAAGAGGGAGTCGACCACCGCTTGAGTGAGTCGCAATCTTGTGAGTGGCGAGGGTGGAAGGCATGTCTGGGGTCCACTCATGGGTGCATCACTGGCGAGCGCTGGCCATGTCCCTTGCATGCTGCTGTCGAGTCTCTTTTGTGTCGCGAGGGAATCACTTGCGTGTTGCCAAGGGACTCGGGGGTGTTATATATAAAGAAACTTTCTGAAACACAGCCAGTCATTGTCTTGGTGTTTCCTTTGTTGTTTCTTGAGGTGTTTCTTCGAAGAAACACCTCAATGAACACCCATCATAACACATGGCATGTTTCATTCTGTATTTGTGCACACAAAGACTCTTTAAAACACGCCTGGAAACAAAGCAAGTAAAAACCAGATATATCTGGTCGCATAAACACGTGATGAAAATGACTGACCTAATGACAATATGTCCTTATTTGAGTGTTTCATGAGGAAAATACCGACAGAAACACGGAATTAAAGATTGGAGGTAAAACCAATGGTATTTTGTTATGTTTTTACTGTACGGTGTTTACTTTGGAAAAGATCTATGTAAACACATGCCGGTGTTTACTAGCAGTCTTTGAGGCAAAAACACCAGCAAGCCCCAGCAGTGAATGAAATTGTCAGTGGAGAACTTGATGGCCAGTGACATACTCTGAAAGTGTTTACATGTGTAATTTTGCAATTTGTACAATGAATATATGTTACAATACTCAGATACTAAGGCACTATGAAGAACAACAGAGCACAATGCTTATAATGTCAGTAATGAACTTACCTTGAGTAAAGCTGGATAGAGCACATGACTTAACCTAAGAGTGGTACTAGAAGGGCTGCACTAGGTACAAAGTCCCAGTACTTGACACTGAGTGCTCTGACAATGCATGACATACACATGCTAAGAATAGAGCAGGACATGCTTGTGAGATAATTAAGACTTTGCACAACATTGATCTATGATGTGCAAGGCACAGCGGATCTGGCACCTAGTGCTCTAGACTTTGGAATGTCAGAATTTAAGTAAATCCAAAGTTTCTGACTTTGGCCAAAGTGTGTGAGGCTTAGACAAGAAGCTAGTTGCCTTCACTACCATAGAAATGCCTAGAAGAATATTATGAAGTAAAATATGAGTCGTGCAATAGGCTGCAACTCCGAGGAGATAACAAGTGATGTCACCACACATGAATTAGACTGCTAACCAACATTGTGCCACCCAGAGACAGGAATCTGGCCCCTAGTCAGACTCCTGAGTCAGTGCCAAGCTATGGTGTGATAATTGCAACACACATGGGATGCAGGAAAAGGAGCTCTGCAACCTAAATAATACTATATTTGGTGGTATTAATTTGTAGGACATAGAGTAGATAAATAGCACAGTGTAATTGTAGTATACAAGTTTTGGACCCCCATTGTTAAAGCATAGCATGAATGCATCTTGGATCCGTTCTGCAGATATTAGGGTGCCTGACAAGTGATATCCACATCTGCAGGTGTGGCTGTGCATGAATATCCGGATCCGGGGCATCTGCACTGCAGATACCTGTGTATGTTAGCTAAAATTAAATCTTTACATATCTTCATGGGTATTGGTCTATTGATGTGCTTGGTAACTGGCAGCACACAAATGAAACAAGTGTCTAGATCGTCAATCTAGATACTAAATCACACACACACACAATCACCAATATTAAGTTCAAGGGTGAGTACGATAGAAGCACTCATGGTGTATGTAGATTTCAATAATCAATTGGGTTTTGCTTTAAAACAACTTCAATTCAAGTCTAGAAGTGTTTACATGAGATACACTAATCACAATAGCGAGGTATATGGACGTGGGGGTTTTGTAAGGTATAATTTGAGTGGCTTAGACTTGAAATGACTTTGTCTAGAAGAGTTGGTAATGCTTTAACTAGGGAGGCTTTAACAATTGAACAATCAAAGACCTAGAGGTCTACCAAGAGCGTAATTGCTCTGGAGTACATGGACTTGATTACGACACAAGCACATGCACTTGCAACAAAGAACCAAAGTTCTACAAAGAGTACACAGACTCTACAAAAAACACACAGGTCCTGGCTTCAAGTACAAGACTTGCAAAGAGTACACAGACTCTAGAGTACACTTGACTTGTTAACTATTCAAACTTAAAGTGTTCTAGGGCTTATTTCACTTCAACTAGGCAACGTCTTTGGTCTGTGGTTGACTTAGCATGTCTAGATCACTTTAGTTGGTGAGGGAGCATGAGGCCTTTGTATGCAGAGCAGTTCAATTAACTAGCAAGGTGCAAACGTGGGGGTGACTCTTCTTCCTACTTAGTTCTCCTAGATGACTTATGGCTGCCCTTTTGGGGTTGACTTGATAAACTTAATTCACTTCAGTTGAGGATATGTGATTAAACCAGTGATTGATTAGGTAGCTATAAGGCTACTAGCACAAATATGGGGGAATGCTTTCCTGCCATTATGCGTCTAGTTGCTGCTAATTTATACAATTTCTAGCCTAGGTATAGGAGCTTGTATCTAAAAGTAATTATGGTATGAGCTTTGGGTATCAATACAAATGATAAGTAATTAATTTACAAGTATTGCACCATTCCGAGATTTCTATTCAGTTGGGCAGAATGACTAGTAGTCATTCTATTGCCGAGGAGTGCCCTACTGGTCCATAGGAACCCCTCACTTCTCCTTCATGCCTTGTCATGTGGGTTCCTATTCAATACTATGGCTTGCACAGTATTTTAAGGATGTAACCACTGATTGTGATCAATCGTCAGACTGAGATTGTATTGCTTCAATCAGTATGCAATCTTAATTAGCTACCTCGGCACCAAGCATCAGTTGTTCAGTTATTCCTAGGTTTAGTTGTATTCTAGACTAAGTTCATTTCACTGTGTGTAGCATTGTGGACTTAGCAATTCTTTTGTAGGTTTATTCAAGTTGTCGAGATGATGAGTAATCGTCCTTCTGTGTTCTGCTTTATTGTTTGTAACTCATCTCGATGTATCCCTTGGTTCCAACTGTAAATAGTCTTGTTTTGGGCAGGGAATAGCATTCAGTGTTGAAGGCTTATAGAGTTGATTCGTCTAGATGTCACTTCTAAGTCCATTATGACACTGTATTGCTCACTATCTTATGTAGTATACTAGCTATCAGTGTAAAGCCTTCACTATAGCTCTCTGTACCGCTTGTAGACTGCACTATTTGATAGAAATTCGCAAAATCTACAGGTAGCCTGATACCAAGTGTATCACCATTTGCTCCATGTTTTGAGACACTAATTCTACACTATAAAGTGTCTCTAAATGCTATGTTTGATCATCAGAGCATGTCCCAATTGCAAGACAGAAAAATAAGGCAGAAATGCGGTGTTTATTTCACTTATATTTAAGCACACATGTTCATGATACTTCATGTTGGCTATGCAAGCCTAGATTTGTATTCTACAACATCTAAAACTGTAGTAGGTATAAATTTGGCCAGGCCCATCAACAATTAAGAGCCTGAAGCAGCAAGAAAACAAGGTGGAATCAAATTTCTTGACCTCAAAAACATTAGGCCATGTACACGAAGCTAATATTGCCTTCCAATTGAGTGCCGCAAGAAGAAAGTGAACTTTAACAGAAAATTAACAAAATCTCCGATCACTTCTCGTGGGACAGGGTTACCTCTGAGCGCAATCAGATGGTGAATTAGAGCTCCCTGACCATGAAAACATTAGAATGTCCTTATTGCATTAGTCCTGCCATCCAAACAAGTGCCAGAAAATCTAAGTAGACTTTGACAGAAAATCAAAGGAATCTTCATTTGCTTGCCATGGGCCTGGATGACTTCCGATTGTAAATCAGGCTGTATATTTGGATTCTCTGACCTCGAAAATCCCAGGATGTCTATTTCACAGGTGTGGGATGTGGCAGCTGCATATTTAAGCAGAGCATCCACAGATATAGCTCATTGCTAAAGGCATATCTGCATTCGGTGGATCCAGATATCTGAGCACAGCCACATCTGCGGATATTTTCTCGGATATCTGTTTGGATATCTGCGTATCATCTGCATCTGTGCTATGCCTTACCCATTGTAGTCACGCACAAGCCCTCAGCTTGACACCCTAGCTTCAGGATTAGTTTGTAATTTCAAGTGAGAGAATATACCTTTGATTGATAGCATTTTGAGTGAACTGAATTGTGCATGAGGCATAGAAAGCTAGCATGGCACTTGTGCTACTGTTGATTGGTTGGTTGACTTGTGCTCTAACCTGAGAAGAAGAGTTTGGTGTCATTGTGGACATGCTCTTGTGTTTTGAGGGTTTCTTGTGATGTGAGGTACTACAGGTGGCAGAGGTTTGAACCCTTTGGCTTGATTAGTACTCGCTTGAGAGTATATATTTCCCAAGTGGCATAGGCTCAAACCCTGTGGCTTGTGGACAGTGTTTTATAAGGTTTTTGTGTCTCTGGATTGCATAGGTTAGAACCCTGTGGATCTATAATTGGTTTAAAAGCTGGAGCACATAGGTTTTGAGTTGTGTGTTGTGTGTTGAAAGTTATTTGAGGTCATTTTGTGTGTCACTCTAGACTTTGTGAGGGTTTTGTGTACATCTCTCGATGTCGTGTGTATTGTACTACACCTTGCCTTGAGGCCCAGTGACAACTGTCACTCCTCTTGTTATTGAAAGCCTTTGGACTTAAGAAATCTAGATACTTGATGCATGCTATTGCTAGACATGTGTATCTTATATTCAGAGTGTTTGGTTCTCATGTTTCTATCTGCTTCTATTGCATCAGAATCCCCCATGAACTTGAGGGTTTGTGTGTGTAGTGTTGGGTGTGGGTGTGATCAGTGTCTTTGATGCTGTTGCATTTCTAGCTTGTGCGCACAGAGTCTCTTCACCAGTAATGAAGCAAACTCTTCATTGGTATCTTCATAGCCTAGCCATTGAATTCTGTAGAGGAGAGGACACTGGAACCAGCAGTTGAGTGTGGTTGGGGATAGTGTTTTCTTCTACAGGCTCCAGTTGCAATACATGGAAGACAGGATGAATGGCACAGAGGTCTGACGGAAGTTTGAGAGTGAAGGAATGGGAGCCTGGTTCGGCTATGATTTTGAATGGGCCAAGGAATTTCTCTGCAAATTTTGCAGTAGGACAAGTAGTCTTGATATGCTTAGAGCTAAGGTAGACTTTGTCACCTACTTTGAAAGGGGGAGCCAGATTCTGACACTTGTCTGCTTGTATCTTGTAGCAAGACCATGCCTGAGTGATTTTGTCATGTAGGAATTGGTGTAGTTCATTTAGATTAACCACAAAGTCATGGGCCTGAGTGGAGGTGATATCACATTCAGGATGAACAGTGATATTGGGATGGTAGCCTTTGTTAGCAAAGAATGGAGAGATTCCAGTGGAGGCATTCAGAGCATTGTTGTATGCAAATTCTGCAATAGGTAGTAGTAAATCCCAGTTGTCCTGTTGATAAGAACAATAAATGTGGATATACTGTTTCAATGTTTAGTTTGCATATTCCATTTGTCTGTTGGCCTCCAGATGATATTCCAAAGTGAAGTGAAGTTCCATGTCAAGAGCTTTAGCAAGGGCACATGTGAATTGGGAGACAAATTCAGAGCTGCGGTCAGAGGTGATATGGTTAGGGATGCCATGCTTGGAGAAAACATGAATGATGAATAACTGGGTGAGTTCTTCGGAATTAATTGTGTTGTGAGTAGGGATAAAGATGGCTTGCCTGCTTGCATAGTCAATTACTACAAGGATAGCGGTGAATCCATTGGAGTCCAGTAATGGTTCAATGAAATCCATTGAAATGGAGTCCCACAGACATTCCACAACTGGCAAGGGTTTAAGCAAACTGTAAAGGTGATGTCTAGATGTCTTGTTGTGACCACAAACCATACAAGACTTGATGTAGGGGCAAACATATTCACACATCTGTGGCCAGGTATAGATCTGTCAGACTAATTCTAAGGTCTGATTTTTGTCAAAATGACCTGCCAAGATGTGGTCATGATTATTCTGTAGGACATGGAGATGGAGATCCTCAGAGTCCAGTACATAGATGCAGTTATCAAGATGGAGAATGTCTGATTCATCTATGGACCACCAAGAGGGAGAAATAAGAGTAGAGGATTTGGCCAGCCAGAAACCTTTGGCAGCCATGGAGTCAGATGGTTGTTCTTGTTTGATATCTGAATGAAGTTTATCAATATCCATGATAGCACTAGCACAGAGGGTAGGGCCTTCAAGGAAAGTAGCATGGAGAGATATGGAGAGTTCTTGAGTGAATACAGGTTGGAAATTATGAGGATTGACTATCCCCCTCTTTTCTGTAGACATCCTATCATCTAGTGAGTGCATCTGGTTTGCCTCCGAGTTTCCCCAGTCAGAAGTGGATTACTAGATTGAATTGGGAGAGATATTTGGACCACCAGACTTGTCATTGGGTAAGAATCTTGGTAGTAGAAAAATATTCAAGATTCTTGTGGTCTGTAATGATGTCAATGGGGTCTGCAGAGCCCTCAAGATAGTGGTGCCAGTATTTAAAGGCTTCAAAAATAGCTAGAAGCTCTTTATCATGGGTGTCATAGTTGAGTTTGGCATTGTGGAGGCTCTGGGGTAGGAAAGCAATGGGGTGAATTTCGCCATCTTCAAGATAGATAGAGAGGATAGCAGCAATAGCATAGTTGGAGGCATCAGTCTCCACAACCAATTGACAGTTGGGGATCCAATGGGTGAGGATAGGAGCATAAGTGAAGGCTTGCTTTAGTTCATTGAAAGCAGTCATGCACTTGTTATCAAATTTCCACAGAGTGCCTTTGCATGTGAGGCAAGTTAAGGGGATAACAATGTCACTGTACTCATGGATGAAACAGTGGTAGAAATTGGTGAAGCCAAGGAAGGATTGAATATCCTTAACTTTCCATGGAATCCACCAATATAAAATGGCCTTGACCTTGTCTTTGGACATGCAGAGTCCCTCTGGTGATAGAATGTAGCCTAGATATTCCATGGAGTCCTGGTGAAACTTGTATTTAGATCCTTTGCAGTAGAGCATATTTGCTCTTAACCTGCATAGAACTTTGCATACATGTTCCCAGTGTCATGCCCGCAGCATGTCTAAGGGTGTAATTTTGTGAAATACAATACCTGATATGTTAGCAATGCAAGAGCATAGCGAGTGGGCTGGCAGTGCAGGCAGCATGCGAAGAAGCAAGGTCATGGAGGTGGAAAACTCTATGATAGAAAAAGAAGTGACAGCATTAAAACATAAGGACTTTGTCATTGCACTGTATCTTACAGGCATGCATGGCAATAAGGCCAAAGAGCAAGCTTGCTTGCCAGGGAATCCATTTGCATTAGAGAATACAAACTCAATGGGATGTGCTTGCATGTGGGCTGAGGCTAATTTAGATAACTACATGTCTGTAATCTATGATGTGTGGTCCCTGGAGATCCAGAGGAATGATATTGTGCACATGATAACTGAGAGAACCCCCAGGCATGCCCTAGAAACATGTCCCAGCCAATGGAAGTAGCAAGTGGGCTCGAAGTCTGAAGCATTCCTTGGTTACTGAGTCTAGAATATGACGCTGTCACCTTTGGAGCAGATCCAAAAACCACATATGAAGTATGATCAGTGATCAAGGATTAAGCAGCTATTGAGTGCAAGTCTGCAGGCTACTCTGCTGCTAGGGTGAGCAACATAGACATTGCTTAGCTCTTTGAGACTACTAAAAGGAGGAGCAAGCAGCGCTCTGCCAAGAGCACTGTGCCAGCTTGGACAAGGGATTATTGGCCAATGACAAATTAAATTACTAAAGAACCATTTGTAACAATCAATCTCCTGTAGTATAAGTAGAGTAGAATTTCATGTAATAAGGCAAGCTACCTAACCCCCATGTATAGGAATAAAGTTTCACTTTGGATCTGGACTTGTTGCGACATGTAAGAGTTAGTAACTTTGAGTCTCAGCTATAACGCAAGTTTAGCAAGCTCACAGAGAAATAGAACAAGAGAAACATTTTGGATAAAAACTTCAGTTTACTTGGGATTCGGAAGAGATTCAGAAGCAGTGACACTGTGCCAGTCTTGAGAGGTTTACTTGGTTACATCTGAGAGAGAGCTCTGTTCCTTTTCTGGTTCAGTGTAAGGGAGAAATTATGTTGTGCTGGCCTCTGTGTAGGTCTTGAGTTGTTTTGCAAGGGAATCAACCAGATTGAGCTGTCCTAGCAGTTGCACAAAGTGTGACAGGTGTGTGCAGTTGAACCTTACAGCACTGTTGTTAGGGCAAGCACACTGTGTGTGAGGACTTGTGGGGACAGTTTTTGAGAGTATTGTGATTTAATTGGGAGTGCCAAGGGCCTCTATTGTGACAAGTTTGGGAGTCAGGTTTAGCAACTAAGAGAAGGACAGTGTCATGTGCAGACTAGAGCTAGCAGTGAGTCATACTTAGCGAGCTCACTGACCAAACTTGGTCATTTTGTGGATCTGCATAGACATGTGTATTGTCTATTGAAATATCCTTTGCCTTGAGGGCTGCATTGTTCACCATCCTCTCTTGTAAAAGCTTTGAGGAAACAGAGAATTTGAGAACAGCTTGAGAATTACACATCATTGTGTACATTGTTCTAGCAAGCTTGTTGAGATATATTGAGATACTGTTGGTGTGCAATTGGAATTAAATTCCTTGCTCCCCTCTGCACTTAAAGAGATTGTGTGTGTGTATGTTTAGTGGGATTGGGTGTAGGTTTAGTGTGTTCACGCTAGGCCCTGCTTAGTTTCATGGGTGCCTATCACCAGCATTGTCACTGATGCTCCACAGGGTTGTTGGAATAAATGAGGATGTTGACAAGGTATATGACTACAGAAACATCAAGCATGTCAGTGAAGATATCATTCACGAAGTGTTGGAATGCTGTGGGAGCATTGATGAGTCCAAAAGGCATGACACACCATTCAAAGGAGCTGTAACAGGTCTAGAAGGCTGTTTTCCATTTGTCACCTTTGGCTATGCATACAAGATGATAAGCATGTCAAAGATCAAGCTTGGTATAAATGTGGGTAGAGTGTGTGGAGTCAAGGAGGTCAGAAATGAGTGGAAGAGGGTAACAGTCTTTCTTGGATATCTTGTTTAAGCCATGGAAATTGACACAAAGATGGAGTTCACCAGTCTTTTTCTTGACAAAGAGTACAAGAACTCCATGGGGAGAACATGAGGGTATGATGAATCTGCTACAGAGATTATCGTCAATAAAGTCATATAGTGCTTTGAGCTCGGACTCTGAGAGGGAGTAAATGGGACCAAGTAGGGGAAATGTTCCTTTCTCAATATTGATCTTGAGGTCATACAGTCTGTGCTCGGGAAGTTTCTCAGAGAGTGAGTCACTGAAAACATCAGCAAAATTGTAATATTCTGCTGGTACATCTATCATATCTAGTGGGGCTGCAGAATTGGCCATACCACTAATTGTGAAGTGTGGATCAAGTTCCTACGCTTCAAGTTCAATCAACAACTAGCTTTGTGATCAAACACAGTCAAGTTGATAGCTACATTGGTGGTGTGAATATACCACAGCAACCTAGGCTTAAATAAGGATGATCAAGTACTTAGAGAATTGCTTAAAGGCATAGTATGGTTTTCTAACCCAAGTCGAAGTCGTGTGTTCTCTGGCCTGACCCAGGTCCTTAAGGGAGAAGTCACACTTGATGGTAAGAGGAGAAGAAAGAATGCTTTTATTAATCAAACTAGCTACTTTATATACTACATAAGATAAGTCATTAAGGGTCATAAAGAGTCAATCTAACTAATCATATCTAGTCAAGTACAAATATAAGTACAACAGTCATACTGATTCACTGTGACTTGGTGCATCAAATTTAGCCGTTACACTAATGCTAGGTGCAGAAGGTTGGAGGGTATATTGTTGAGCTCCATCTTCAGCATATGCTCAAACAAAAGATGCTGCAGAGAGGATAGATATCTTGGATGTAACCATTGCAAAAAAGGAAGGAATGGTAGAGTAGGAATGGATAGGTTCATATAGTGGCAGAGTCCATCAGGGTCTCAGAGTTGGCTTGGAAACCAGGATTGGAATAGGGATAGAAGTTGGACAAGGAATGTCCACACAGTTAGACACAGTTGCATCAGAGGCTGCAGAAGTGCTTGCAAGGGAAGAGACACCTGGTAATGGTGAATGGAAAGTGATACTGTGCTTTACCCAGTCAATCAATGGATTGCAGTGGGAGAGCCAGTTGTATCCCAGAACAATGTTACAGGATGAATCTAGATGAGTGACATAGAAGTCAATAGTGATGATGTCTCCAGAAGGGAAACAGACTGGAAGGGTAATGGATTGAGAGATATGAGATCCAGCAGAGCCATTAAGGAGCCAAAGTTGAACAGGAGGAATAGGTTTTGTAGAAAGGTTGTGATTCTCAACATATTTAGAGTTGACGAAACAGTGGGTAAAACTGGAGTCAACCAAGGCAAGAAATCAAAGGATAGTAATGATTGGAGAGTCATTGGGCTCCATACTGGAGCCAACTTCAGAGGAGAGTGATACAGTGAGTGAATGGTTTGAAAGAGTGGCTGTAATGGGCGGTGACTACACATGCAGTAGTCACCATACATACTATCTTATCTTATCTTAGTGACTTGGTATAAGTACTGTCAGACTTTATAAGTATGACTCGTCTTTTATTCTTTTACCATCTTGTACACACAGTAGTCTTACCATATAATTTGGTCTACACTACCCTGTGTGATGCAAGATATAAGGAATCTTTTACACTTTTTTAGTGTCCTCAGCTATATAAGCGACTACTGCAATACCAGAAAAGTACACCAAACAGACAACAATGTCTGGCACAATGACCAGATCGAAGAAGTGGGTGATGGAATTGGCATCGATGCCAACTGCGGTTGACCCCCAAGAACCACACCAAGGTTCATCTGGAACAAATGTCATCCCTGACAACACCCGGGTTGAGGCGGAACATGCTATGGAGCAACTGCATAGCACAAATCCCAATCTGGCTAATTCATCAGGTCTCAACCAAGTCGAGACTGTGCATACTCCCAATGGTGTGATACGCAAAATGAGTTTCTTAACACCGGCCGAATCGCCTCCTGCTACCGTCACAGGAAATAATGTAATAAATAAACCAAACATACCCTCAGCATTCAACTCGAACAATGATTGTCGATGAAGGGTTCAAGGTGACAAGCCTACTGAGGACAAATGAGGGTGGTGTGAACCACCACCTATCCCCAACTCTGGGAGTGATACTATCCGTGACACTGAGGACAAACCACAGAGTGATTGTCCACTCGAATTAGAAGCTATCCCAGAAGCAGATAATACTGCTGACAGTGAATTTGGAATAGCTGAATTCAAATCAAATCGACCCTCATCCCCAGAAGATGACAACACGAGGATCAAACAAAATAATCCAGTTGATTGATCGAGCAATTTACCTGACTATTCACAAACTCCAGGTAATGATCTCTATGAACCTAGCATTGCTAGTGATGATGATCAGAGTGAGAAATCGCATGACACCGAGTTGGATACCGATATCCTAAACAATGACCAGGTGGCATATGACCTTGCTCGTGATGATAATGGGCCATGGAATCAACTGAGTGAAGATGAACAGTTGGCACAATTATTTCTTGATGGATTAACTGACCATCAGCGGGTGGTTACCCATGTATTGGCCCACCGGCAGGTGGGACAACTGTTCAAATGGTTAGGATTCGACGATGTTGATCCAGAATCAGACATATATATGGAACAGTATAACTTGACCATCACTACGATGGTCAGCAGAGGAATGATCATGGGACAACGCCCCCAGAACCACAAAACTAGCTTGGTTGATGAGACGGTCCCAGAGCCAGTCATTCCCAACCCATTGCACCATGTAGTGAGTAGAATTTCAGCTAACACTGTGCACATCCAGTATAGGCTGTGCACCAATGTGAGCTCTATCTCACATTTTGCTATGCTTCAAGACAGCATACAGGAAAAAGAGAACATCCTCTCCAGACCCCTATCCAAGATCTCAGTATCAGATCACAATAGGAACCCAGATTCATGTAGCTAATTTGTCTCATCATGATCTTTGGTCATCAAATATTGATCATTGTCTCATTGATCATTGTTCTCTCCTATTGTTCTATTGTTCTGTGATTCCATTGTTCTATCATCTGATCTCATTGTTCTGTACTCCCATTGTTCCTACCTATTGTTCCCCAAGTATGGAAATGTATTGTTCTCTAGTAGTATATAAGCAGCTGTAAATTAGACACAAGGGGAGGGAGGACTTTTCTCCCAAGTGATTAGTCAATTGGGACCATACCGATATAGATTTAATTTCCGTACTTCATACCCAGGTCCGGTAGACTGGTCCGTGCAGCGGACCATGAACTCTCTGTCTCTGTCTTCCATAACAGCTGGCCGAGCTTTCCCACCCCATTAGCTAATGGTTGTCACACTTCCCGTCTCACCGCCTCACTGCCCGCCTCACTGGTGATGTATCCACCCCCGATCTGATCTTGATCCCTTATGTATCATGTTTTGTAAGCAACCCAGTATACTGTGGAGCCCCTAAATTGTTGTCTGCACTTGGACAAGTAAGATAACAGCCTCTAAAGTATGAAATATACTTATTCTTCTGCAGACATTCCCTGAAATTTACCAGTCTACACTAGTACACTTTCATCACAATCTGCAGAAACCCCTGTTACCTATGCCAACTCCCTCTCCCTAACTTGAAATTGAGAAGCCTGAGACAGCAGTGCATTCTCCGAGTCCTAGTGTCAACACTCCTGTTGTTGATCGTAGGGATAAGCAGGTACCCAGCACTGATAGGCATCGTGCTAATCATCCAACATCACTGATGAGGTCAAACATGTCAACATATTCACACGTACAGCCCAGAAAGGTCCCCCAAACAGACCTTCCACTCGCATGTATTCCTTGTCATCTTCAGATGAAGAGCCGCTGTCCAATTATGCTGTCTTTCTAAGGTTCTTACTCTTGCAAGTGGCGATATTGGTTGCTTGTCTATGAGGGGTCTTCAATTGATTCCCTATTTGACAACAATCATTTGTCCTTGTCCTCTTCTGATGAAGAGTTGTGGTCCAAATACGCTACATCAGCAAGCTTCTCACTCTTGCAAGCGGCGGTGACACAGTTTTCTCCTCCATGCATCAGGTATATCTCTGCAAGACCATCAATCTTCATTCAATCCCTGTTCCAATGAAACTGATATCTGCCCTCATGCCTTTCACCAGTTCAAGAAGTGGAATCCAATTCTGATTCTAGTCCACCACAACCTCATTATATTCACCACCTTCCTTAGTGACCCATCCTCTCTTCACCACTACAATTCAACTGTATTGTACATAACCAATATCTGAAATGTAAAGCCTCCGCTTTTACACATTACTGTTAATGCAATCATCATGCTTAGGTTGTAGCAAGTACGTTATCTGCACGTTCTGGTTGGATTTACCACATTCCCTCATCCGCAATCAATCTAACTCTGTTCATTTCTGCTGTTTAGATTCCTTCATCTTCTGCCAATGATAGCCAATTTCACATCAAGCCTCAATGCCTATGCCTCAGCTCTATATAAACCCCAGCACAGATGGTCCCATGTTTGCATCCTTAAACTTCGACTCTCCTTACCGACTTGATCACTGAACCATTATGGACTCCTACATCCAAGCATATGCTCTACAAGATGAGCAAGGACTTCCAGTATGTCAACTCTCATTCCACACCTGATTTCACTGACTTTCCATAGGGACTTATGCAATTACCGGCTCTTGATCTTATTGTTCTCGTATGGGAGGGGGAGGTTTGTTCTCTATGCATCTGACCATAATATCCATTTAACTCATTTAATCGTTGTAGTGGGACCCTAATTTCATCCACCAGCTCATTGCCATGTATGATGCCAACAACACTCCTGCAGAGACAATTCAATCTTGGTTTGAAGGTCAGCAGTGTTTCTATTTATATTCTCTTCCTGGCATAACTTTGTGACATTCTTCCTAGCATATCACATTTACTATACATTTCAAGATGCTATTACTCAGGTTGCCTCTGTCAATGACAGTAGTCTTTACAGGCAATTGCTCCAGTTGCCATTGAGCAACCATCGCTTGGTCGAACATCCATCCTCCCCATCCCAGTCAGCTGCCACACCAACAGGCTATCAGACTCTCCCCTTGGAATTGGTCAGTTGCATAAGTGAATTTGCTCTCCCATTGTCTTGTCTTAGTCTTCGTCTAGTCAATAGAGCCTCACAGATGGTTGTCACTCAGTACACGCATACACATCTCCGGCTTGCGTTACCACCAAATTGGCAGACAACCCATACACTGGAGGAAATTCAGCGCATCTGTCGTGGGCAAGAACTAGGCCTTGCCACCTTTTCATGTATCTTCAGCGTCGGCAACCATGTTATATGCCTGACTCTCACCAATTGGTCGCTGTCCAATATTGCCTTTTTCTTCACCCTCTTCCCACGTTTGAAACATCTTGTTATTCAAGGATACAACTGTATGGCTGCCAACAATCCCACCATCCTCTTTCCTTACTTGTGCCCTCCCCACGTCAAGCACCTTGTCTTGTGACACGTCAAATTTCAGACTGTAGGCAAACATGCCCATAGTGTTGAAGCTATGCTATCACCTGGAACATGCCTTGCATCATTGGAACTAGCTGGAATTGTTGATGGTCAAACTGTCAGTTGCTTTAACTATATCTTGCCATTTACCTCTGACTTTTCTTCTACAGCCAACTTTCCCCCAAATGCCTTTGTCACATAGGGCTGAGTGGCATGCACAATGGGGCATCTCATCATATCTAGTTCCACAACTCTCTTATCCTCCACCCACTAGTCTTCAGTCTATCACACTCCGGTCCCCAGGCTTTCATGTTCTCCTTCCATGACCAGATCAACCGCCTCCTCCCTTTACATTTCTAGATGTCATTGCTCTTCAAGGATTTAAAGACATTGTATCTCAGCTATTTAGTTTCCTTGACAGCCGGGAAAATCTGGATCCATATCTCAATCATGGAGAGATGTACCCTTGCACATTATCAGCTCCCAACCTCACCCATCTTACTCTTGGGCTCATGGCTGATCATCTTGATTTGGGACCGGCTATCTTCCATGAAGTTGGTAATACACTTCATAATCTTCATTTACACTTGCGTATGTCTCTCTTTCTCGGTGTTGTAGAATCATGCCACTGACTTGTCTTTCAGCTTACCTTTGCCCTGACGGATGGTACCCTATTAGCAGCTACATGTCGCTGAGGGATTTGCAAGTTCTCAATTCTCTTGTTATTGTTGCCTCTAAAGGGAACATGACCTATGCTCTACATACTGCTCAGACCTGGTTAAGTCTCTACAAGTTCTTCCCCACATCCATATTTCAGCTTATCATCAATCTTCCCCATTGGGAAACCAAGCCTTTGCATAGCTGTCTGGAACCGTCCAGCATTAAGGCGGCCCTTCAATGGATTAGTCACAATCCCCAAGGCTTTTATCAAGGTTTCCATGGCCACTTTGTCATTCATCTCATGGCAAATAAAGGCCATCATGTCTCTGCAGCAGATAGGACCCATGGTGCTCATGTGGAGACTGTACTGAGGGCTGATACTCATATTCAAGCTAGTCTAATTATATGTCAGATTTGGCCTGCCAATTAAATTTCTTTATTTTCATCATTTTTTCACCTCTATTTGGCATAATATAGCAATCTTATTTTTCCAAGATACAGTGACATGGGGATGATTGTGACTTGGGAGTTTTCCAGTTGAAAGAAACATTACCACACTGAGCAAGAAAGAACAAACTCATGCAATTGAACAAAACAGGATTTCGAATCTCCAATCATGTGATGTTGGTCACATCATGCTCCCAAACATGAGACACGCATTTACCAAAGTTATTTCTAATCTTTTATCACCTCACTTATAACCTTCAATCTAATTCTACTACATTACTTTGTTATCACAATCTACAATAAAATGTCTCCCAAAATTGAAGGTCCATACCTATCTCTCTATTTCTTTCCCTCTGGATAACACCCCATAACCATCCAATCTCATTCACAGCTCCCATAAACTCACAACAAATGAAATAAGGCACTTTGTTCTCTCAATTTTCACTCCACAACCCAACCTGTCTACAAACCCCTTCCTTTGAGACATGGTGGCAAGAACAAGATGTCAACAATGCCCAAACAAATGACTCCAACAGCAAGCAGTCACTTGTAGCCATTTCTAGTGTTCCCATTGAGGGGAGCGAACAGCGAGTCAATGCAATGAGAAACCTTGGATGGGTATTAATTCTCTTGATATTAAAACTTTTATTAATACAACTTCTTCCAGCTGATTGCTTCGACTGTTGACCGCAATACAGGTCTTGCTGGACTTATGTTCCCAGAATCACACGAACACACTCTTGGCAGTCTTTCCAAAATTTCCGAGCCAAGACGCAAGCCTTGCGTTGATGCCTTGTTAATGCTCAAGATCATGGACGTCCTTACAGTTGCCCTTGGTCACAAAGAACGTCACATTTATGCTTTGGATACCAGCAAGTGGACCATTCACCACGACCTGCAGACAGTGTGTTCATAACTCCATAACCCCTTTCTGAGGCTCATGTCCCTTAAGATGTTAGGCTCTTCCCGAGGACTAGGAAACTGGACTGCCATTCTGAACAATGCCCAAGCCTGGTGGCAGAAGGCAGAACAAATCCCTCAACCCATTCGCCACACCTGACCAACCGACTTAATGGATGAGGATGATCGTCTCTGGTGTGATATTCTATCACTCCAAGAACAGTCTGTCTATGACAAGAAGGCGCATTGGGCCAAGGTTGTACAAAGCTTTGAAAGAGCTGCTTGGGAGATGAGGTTTCTCATCCGGGTAAGCTCTGACTACACATCTTCCTTTCATCCATCTGATGATCCAACTCATTCACAGGAAAAGGATGATGAAGTCTTTCAAGAACATGGCTACTTGCAGAAATTGCACAAGTATGAACCTCATATCTTTGCTATGACTATCAACTTACCACTTTCTGGTTTGTAGCGTAGCGACCAAGCACGGCCTCAATGAAACTTAATGGCAAGAAATTGAACAATCACTGCTTGAAAGCAATGGTAAAACTCGCACCCATATATCCTACAAATGACAACTCGCCGCTTTTTTTGGAGTATCAGCTCTCACTCTTCTTCGTGGCATTGAAGCATGTCCCCCTCTGTTCGACTCTCTTGTTATAGGTGTCTTGCTGCCTTTTATAACATCCAATATCTTATGTGTAACAGTTTGCTACACATGTTCATATGCATACAAAACCATCTCTACTCAAGGATGTGGAGCTTGCCCTTCAACAGGTTCTCTTTGGAACAGCTGCTGGAGCTTTCCGAGCAGAGCCTGCTCTCAAGGCAGTCCTTGATTACTTCTGTCCTATCCTTGCCAGCAGCTCTATATCTCACACAGAGACCCTTTGGTTCCCCAATGCTTTGGAACAACCTCAAGTTAATGAGGACAACATCACAGTCAATGATCACACCAGCCCATCAATAACATCATCAACACCAGCCGCTCCCCACCTCAGCCAACCCTCCATGTCTGGCAGCACTACATCAGACCTTTCACTCCCACGTCAGTCAAATCGCAATCGACAACCACTGCCCCAAGACCTGCATGTCTATCCCTCTAATCAGAAACCTGTCAAGGCCAAGAAATCTCAACCATTACGATCTGCATCATTGCCAGATACCAACTATGTATTTCTTTCTGAGGGAGAACAATCTCAAATTCTTAAGAGCATGGAAAAGCATGGATCTAACCCTGATGAGTATCAACAGCTGCTCTTGAAAGCTGGTCCAATTCAATTTGGAAAATTACATGCGATGGCTCTAGTTCCAGTTGTTGCAATTCCACGTCGCAAATCGCATGCACCCTGCCTTATTCGACCACCTCCAGATCCAGCTATGCAAAGAGCTACCCAACCCTTATGTTGGAAAGCGTGGAGTGTAGTAAATCATCAAATGGAAGAACTCACTGTTGATGTATCTGTTGCCGCTGTATGCTTAACCATAACCTGTTCACCAACTATATCATACTAATAATCTCCTAGGAACCACTTGAACGACAGATCATCTCATCTATACTTTCATGTCAAACCTGGGCATCCAACAACCAGCCTCTTTGGCTCAATCCTGAAAGTCTAACATCATCCTGCATTCAATATATACATAGCCCGACTTTCCACAACGTAACCAATCTACAAGCCCAGCTCCACCACAAATCCATTTATATGACGGGTTGTCCACACGATGACAAACTGGAATTTACATTGCCTGACTTAAGATCTTTCATGGATGTTAACCAACCTCAGCACATTCAGAGTAGGAAACAGTCATCTGAATCATGGAGCAACATTCTGACAATCTCCTAGATCAAGCACAGCAAAATATTCTCATTGCTGCCACTACAAGCAATAGCATGGAGACAGAGCCACCCAAAGGGGATTTTTCAGAGGAGGATTACATACTAGCACCGCTCAAGCAAATGGTTGAAGAACTGTCGCAGCCTGAGGGTGGGCGAATTCTTAATGCATATATTCCTATCCATCTATCCACATTCTCCCTCTTAGGTCACTGGTAAGTGTCAGTGCATATACATTACGGTGTGCTTACATGCTTATAGAGAAGTCACGACCCACCTCTGGGCCTGGAGACAGACAAGTGATCTTTTGGATGACCTTGTGTCGACTGCTTTTCCATCTGAGTCCTTTTCATGGGCATCTGTTTCACATGCTGGCTGGACATCTTTCCCTTGTCTTGGCCCTTCTGGTGCCATGATTGCAGCCAAGATTCTCTGTGGTCGCCAGCACTGGTTCATTATACATCAGCATAACGATCATGAGGGCAACTTACTGAATCATTTGATGAAACACTTTTGTGACAACCACTGCCTGGATCCCGCAGTTTGGCAAGTAGAAACTGTTGTTTTGGAACCTGGCACTCAACTGTAAGTCTTGTAAACCACTTACCTTGCCCTACTTAGCTATCAGCGCAGCTTTCTCAGACCTAACACTCTACATTATGTTCTCACCGAGGCGCCTAGCATTGTCTACCACAGCTATATGTTTCCCACCTCAACCATCCAAAGTACTGTCCTTGGATGGATGCATTCCAGAATGCTAGGAACGCTCATCGGATCATCCAAAACCCTTGAGACATGGACACATTTTGTTCGCATAATGTGTGTATGGGCCTAGCAGATCCGAAACAACATCAGAGGCATGTACCTGCAGTATCCTTCATGCTAGTTTGACTACTAACCAAGCTGCAGAGCCTCATGTTCCAGATATTCGCATGGCAGAGAGAGTATTGGATGTTATGGCCTTGGGAAATCTTCTAATCTTCATGCAAGCACTTTCACTCAGTGGTGATGAAGCCTCTCTCGATGTAAAACTTGGCGTGGCAGCATATGCTCGATTACTCAAGATCATTGATGAACGTTTTGCCCTAGAGACACTTCATGGCTCTCCGCATACCATAACAGCTGCATGGGTCTTATTTCGCTACTCTGCACAATACTTTGCACAGGGCATTCTCTATTATCACAAGACAATAATCTCTCAGCCACATCTTTGCTGACAGATACCATCATCCCACCAGCTTCAACACTCTAAACTTCAACAGGATCTTTCTCAAGCATACCATGCTCTCTTTGAAGAGTCACTAGATGATGATGGACATGATGGATCAGCCCTCCTCTGTAACCCGCAGTTTACTGTCCGAGCATGGAAAGGTATCTTAGGTCTATGATTTATATTACATAGTCACTTAATTTCCACCCAGACATACCACAAAATTTGCCTGTATTCATGGGTTGAATGTGTCCAGCAAAAACACCAATCTCTTTGTTCATACCATCAACCTCACCCAATACTATCGACACTAGCCATCAAGCCAGTTCCTCTGTGCCATGTTGTTCTTTGCCACATCCATCTCGCCATTCTGATCTTGGGGCTACACCTCAAAGCCAACCCACCGCTTGGCAAATAGATTCTATCCCAAAGTCCACCCAGTCATCTTCTACATCTTCCTCAGATAAAGACTCGCTGTATCATACCACTCGCAAGCATGCATGGAAGTCTGGTGTAATAGATTCCACCCCAAAGTCCACACGGTTTTCTCCATCCTTAGATCATGACACATTTTCTGGAACCACTAGCAAGCGTGCATGGAAGTCTGGCAGAATAAATTCCACCCCAAAGTCGATGCGGTTTTCTCCATCCTCCTCAGATAACAACACATCTTATAGAACCACTGGCAAGCATGCAAGAAACTCTCTTTTCAGCCAGCAAAGTACTTCATTCATATCTTCCTATGCACCAATGAATTCTCTTTTTGATGACCAAGACCACATGGATGAATCCTCCAGTGAAGAGTCTGAAAAATATCCTCTAGCTCATTATAGCCATCGCCTTCCAAAGTGTCACACCCCTTCCTACTCTCCAGAATAAAACAGCCTTACACATTATGCAGATGCCTATAATTTGTCATCTATCTGCATTGTCTCACAGGATTCTTGTAGATGTAGTTATACATGGCGGGCAACACTGAAGGTGTGGAAATCGTAATGGTAGATAGAAATATATTAGATAATATTCAACAACAAGTACTCTATATATCCAAATATCATCATAGAAAAATGATGTTAAATGTTCAAGAGTCATCTGGCTTGTGCCTTGAAGGAGGTTGAAACCAAGGGAAAAGAATTGGGCAACGTTGTGAGATGTGTCACTATATGGATTCCAATTTCACATGATATCACAGATATGGTCACATCATGTGGTCACATCATGGGCCCAAACTTTAAGTGCATGTCATACACATGCGCCTTTATCATTTTGCATCATCAAAGACAAGTCTGTCCTCGCTTTCTTTGTATGTGTATATCCACCAAAAGTGCCCAAATTTTAAGAATAACACCTTTTTCTTTCTTTCGAATACGACATTTTTTTAGACCAAAAGAATTCTACTGAGATAAAGTACCGACCCTTATGCCCAATACATATTATAACAGACCATCTTTTTATACCTTCCACTCCAACAACCTTGCCATCACCAGGGGATCCGCCCTTAGGGTCCCTATCAGTTCTTTGAGATAATCCTGATCCTGTGATCATACAGGTTGCCCATTACCTGCCCAAATGAACAGGAAAACCAAACCACGAAACACTGGCCCATGTATGTGAAGGTCACATCCTTGCAAAACAATCTTGATATCCCCTGCAGTCAGAACATTTCGCAACAATATGGTCTCCTCATCATCTGCTGGTGGAACCCTGATTACAAATTTGAAAGCCATGGCAGCCTGATACTTTGTTGGACACCACCATGACCGTGCTGTTCCGAGTGCATATGCTATGTTGCTTAGAGGTGTTAACACTACCAGCTCACATAGGACCTGAAGGTCTGTCAGGGACATGCAAGCAGTTGTAGAGCTCCAGTCAAGAGTTGGGAAAGCTTCGTTTGGTGCTATGGATTGTAGTCAGTTGCTTTTCAGATATAAGTGGTCAGACACATATGCAATCACAGCTTGAGGTATGTCAAGGTCATACCTACATGAGCAAAAATGTGAGGGGCCAAAAATGCGACCTCATCTTGTAGGCCGAGATCAAGCTGAGTCAGGTGGGTGATCGGGAATGTGTGAGGATAGATTTCCTTTGGTTCGAGATATAATGAAAGTTGCTGCCGCACATCTCTCATGCCAAATAATTGGTTGATCATGCGCTGAAAAGCTGCAATAGGTGACATTGAGTTAGCATGATTAAGTGGTGCTGGTACTAGTCGGAAGTCTGGGGAAAGAAGAACAATCCGGTAGAGCTTAGCTGCCGGAGCTTCGGCCTGGAATATGGCAGAATCACGGGAGAGTCCCCACTTTGACCTCCACTGTGATATATGAAGTGGGGAAGGGTTGGCAATGGTTGGCGGGACAGTCAAATCAGTCATACATCTGATCATAAAGTGTCATACTCACCACATGGCCATTAATCAAGTGTTGCATTTCTACTGTCCGTAATTCTGCTCCAGGAGCCATGATAGCCTCTGCAGCATGTGCATAAGGACCAACATTGATGAAAGTCAAAGAGCGAAGATACAAGTGCTGAATGTGAGCAGGGCAGATAAATGGAAAATGCATCGTCGGGTTGTTTACCACTGTGCATTCTATGCCCTGGATAATCAGTGTCTCTAGACGTGGAAACAAGTTGTAGAAGAATGCAATCGTCATCATTGACCAGTTGGTCAGTGATAGAGATATTGCCTTAGCACCCACCAAATACATAGACAAATAAGCTGCCAAGAGTAGCTCTTCATCCATGCATCCCACAGGGACTTTGGAAGGCCAGGGCGACCTCTTGGACTGCCAATTTGCTGGTAGAGTGAGTGCAAGGTGGGTATGCATGTGAAGACTAGCTGTTGCCCTGGAACTTTTATCTACCCGCCGAAGAGACAACAAAGTTGGGGGATCTGAGAGCTGACATATCTCTTCAAGTAATTCGAGTGGAAGAGACTGGTATCCAGTGGGTGCAGTCTGGATAGTGGGTGATTCAGGTACTGTCGAGTTTGTGAGCAACTCCAGACAGGGCAAGACAGAAGATGATGAGGGTGATGGATATCCTGTTAGGGCCAGGGGAAGAGCAAACATTTTGTTGTACAGCTGATTGCCACTGCGGGTGGTGACCTTGACCACTGCACTCTGATAAGAGAAATAGATATGGTAACCTAGTCATGTCTGTTAGAGGTATCAATGGTGTGCATAATTTCATCACGTACCTTCTAGGTGAGACACCACATGCTCT
Source organism: Armillaria cepistipes (assembly GCA_900157415.1). Taxonomy (NCBI): domain Eukaryota; kingdom Fungi; phylum Basidiomycota; class Agaricomycetes; order Agaricales; family Physalacriaceae; genus Armillaria; species Armillaria cepistipes. The sequence goes on from FTRY01000041.1 coordinate 96,549, forward strand.
CTTGGGGTCAACTCAGCCTCATACATCACAATCAATTTGGGGAGAAATAGCGAGTCCCACTGGTGACCATATAGTTCAATAAAGGCCATGGCGATATATCCTAAAACTTACCTCTCCATCCCAAACAATAACGACCAGATCGAATGATGGCAAGTCCAAAATATCCTATGAGATATGCGAATTAAGTGACAGAACTAATACATCAGAGCCTGAGACGACGAACTGGCAACCTTTCTTTGTCAGCCAGACCAAACACGTGTAATGGTGGTGGAGGCATGCCTGAAAAATTGTCGCAATGATTGGGGAAATACAATTGTGTTCAATGTCTACTCTTTATATGCCTAGAAGGATCGAGGCAGAAGGTAGTGGCCTTTTCAATGACGGACATGTCCTTCATCAAAGCCAAAAGAGAACCCTTTGGCCGCAATACTAATAAGATTTACAGCCGCAATTATCAGTGCTCAAATGGAGATTTGAACTTGACTACAAGAGGAATCACTGGTTCTTAAAATCTAAACTCATTACGAGCACAAGAGGTTATTTAATTTTTAGATGTTGACTAGAACATTTTTTAATTACTTTGGACATTGATGTCCTCCTCCGCAGTGGACAGTCACGTAATAGGCCTCGCAATGGGTGCACCTGGTTAGACTTTGCACCAATGTATCTAAAGACACTCCTTCTCATGATAGCAGAGCATCCTTATTTCGAACCAACATGGCCTGCGGAAGTTTGGAATGTGCACATTGGGTTGGGGAGCACTTTGTATGCACAACTGCAAAAAGCAGCAATAAGATCATTGACTACATATGATTTTTGGATTACGCTTACCGACATTCTCTTCTCCCTTATCAGAGTCATCTGAAATGTTCCTTGGTGTCAGTGAGCGACTTTTGTGAAACACTTCTAATCTCGATAACAGATGAAGCGGTCCTGCTTGGAGCAGTCGGTGAGCCTGAAAGAATAAGGCTGTGTCAATGGCAGTTAAAGAGTCGCACGGTTCCCTACCCGGGTGCACCCGGACCTGACCTGCCGGGTCTTAGGTACCAAAATGCCTGACCCGGGACCTGTACCCGGACCCGGGTCTTAAAAACCCGGGTCTTACAGGTGCGGGTCCCAGGTTTGCAACGGGTGCGTATGGGTTTTATACACCTAGCATATGTCTATGGGGGTTTTCAAGGTCGCTGAATCCGAATATCCCATCAGATTTTTGATTAGATGTCTCCCTGATCCAAAATAGCCATCGGAAACTATTTTCATATTAGTTTCAGATATTCATCTCTTTCTTTCTCAGTGCGCTTCATCACGAAAAAATTATTTGAATCGGTGGTAAAGTGTTTTCGATGTCGTGGAATTTTATTATGGCATCCGATCATAAATCGGGAATGATCTCAAGCTATGGTAAGTATTCGAAGCTTTTTCTTCATTTTCTTGATCCTTTCCAATTTATTGTGACAGGCTACACATGACCCAAATTCAAGGCATCTGTGGGAGTTTATATGTTTTCAATAGTGTAGAATGTGATTATAGTCACCGATCAATATACGGAGTCGATCCTGAGGCACCGCAGGCATCCGGAGCTACTTTGTTATATTTTTCAGTCTTTTACCTCTTATTTACCAGTTCACAGACATGCCCTGTAAATCGTTTGAAGGGTCGTCTAAGGGTTTTCTGGGTCGCGGAATTCGAATATGATCTCCGATCATTGATCCGACAACTCCCTGAGTAATTATACCTGTATTAAACCGAATTTACATGTTTTTTTGCGAGTTTTTCATGTTTTTTTAACCTCTCAGTCCTCCCAGAGACCACACATTTTATCTATCAAGTATGCGCGGGTCCCAGGCGGGTCACCCGTGGGTAGAACCATCTCAGAATACAATGACCCGGACCTGTTTAAAGACCTGGACCTGTTAACCCACGGGTCTGACTTTTTAATAAATTGAACACCCGGACCCGGGTCTTTCCACGGATCCACCCGGGTCCTAGTAGGAACCATGTGACTCTTTAATGGCAGTGCAAATGGCTAAGTGGACAGGCTTACCATATGCCGGTATCCTTGCACTTTCACCATCAGACTCATCAGTAATTTCAATCACACTCCTTGATACGGTGGATGTGATTTCATAACTGTGAACTGATTGTGCCGATGCATGGTTACTCAAAGGTGACTCTGCAAGATCCTGGGAGTAACCATGTGTCGTCAGATGAACCGGTGTCAAGCATCCATCAGACATATTGTTTGGAGGAGGTCGAGGTGCAATCAGATGGTACGCTTTTGAAGGCTCGAGCGAATTTTTATCATCAGGATTGAAGAAGCTATTGTCTCCATCTAGTACGAAAACTATGTTAATAAGAAAGAATCATTTATACATAGGCAGATGCTTACTGCTCTGATCAACAGTAATTTGCTTCAATGGTTTATCAATGTTTCCTTGAGCAGGCACCAAAGTCACGTCAAAGACCAGTCAAGATATGAATCTGAGAAAGTCATACCTTTTGAAGACAATGATAGTTGCTGCGGACTAGAATTCAAGTGAAAGGCAGGAGAGCCTAGATCTACAGGAAATGGTGCTGGCCCAAGTGGGTATGGCACGGAGTCTAAAAGTGACTAAATACAACCAGCAATGTAAAAGCAAGAGAACAATCATACCTGGCTCATTCAAAGTCAAAGAATCACTTTTGTCAGTCCTGCATGCTCTCTTTGGCAAACCTGCAAGCTGAGTTAGCAATAGCCGTATCATAGAGATATGTGACTTGTACCCTGATCTTTGTGGCACTGTGGCGATGAGGCAGCCTGACGCTTCCTTGAACCTGTAAAAGCCATATCAAGAGCTCGTACTAGTGAAGATTCAGACACAGGAGTTTCTAGAGAATGATGGAGGTGAGTCTTAATACAGTTCAACAGGATATAGTAGTACTGACCCCCACTTGATTAAGCCTGTTGATGCTCAGTGGCTCCTCCCACTTGAAGAATAAGAGTTGACTCTGCTTGCTGTAAGAGATGGCAGAGATGGAAGGGAGCCATCCATGTCTGTTAAGCCAGTTGAAGTGTGCCTACTTGTCATAGGAGTGATCGGTGTGTGTGGCGCTTGGCCTGACCTAGATGATCCACAAGGAGTAGGTTTTTTGTGAGGTGTAGATTTACAAGGAGTAGATTTTTCAATCACCAAGATTTTAGCTAATATAAATGAGACTTGATGCAAGAAAACATAGTGCTGACTCATGGAGATTATGACTTCCAAATCCAATAAACTCATCTTCTTCCATGCAAGGGACAACATCTGCTGGTCCTTGATTTCCAGCGAACAGATGTGCAAGTGGTTCTGTTGAAAGGCATCAGGTCATAATTAGCGCCAAAGGTACAAATGGCATGTATGCCACCAACAACAACCATAACGACCATTAGCACATGTAAAGGCCAATTCACCATGGTTTTCAGCACGACTGCATGTGGCTGACATCTTCCACAGGATTGTTGGAGTATAAACGTCCCACTGACCACTATTGGGCCCACAAATACAAGACGGAGTTTGCAGACCCTTGCCACCTGCTGAAGCCTAAAATACGAGCATGAGTGAATGCCACTCTGTCCTTAGAAGAGTCAAACTTACAAAAAAATCAGCTAAGTGTTCATATGGTAGATAATAAATGCTATTGTCAGCAGCCTTATAGGTTCCTGGACTACCAATTGAATGTCAGAGTGATATATATCAGCACAAATGTAAGATCTTACTATGGGTAGGCCACGAGAGAGCGATCCTCTGGATCATAGGTTACAATATGATGACAGGTGCGACTATTGACTACCAGCATCTGAGATAAAGCAATTTGCATGAAATCTGGTGGCATGATGATCAGAGGAGTAGGAAGGGCCCAATTCAACTCTTCGGGTGGTAAATCGTCAGGCTGGAATGTGGCTGCAAACTCCTCAGGGAAAAAATCGTCAAAAACTGGTGGTAAAAAATTGGGATCATGAGACTCTGAGTCAGGAGTTCTAGGCTCAGAGACTGCAGACAAGGCTGTGACAGGTTGGGAAGAATTGTTGGAGACGACAGGTTGGGCTGCAATATGCAACACCTTTAAAGCCTTGAGATGCTCAGAGCGCCGAACCTCCATATGATGTGGTACCATGTCCAGATGCCACCTGTCTTTTATTTATAGTGCGATGATTTGTCTGCAAAGATGTCAGATTGGTTGTACTGATCACTCGTGTTTTTCAGACCCTGAGTGCTTGTCGCTCTACCGGAGGTACACACTTTTCCAAATGTAACTCATAAGAAAATCAATGGAAGTTGACCTAGGTTAAACTCAATGAGCGGCCAATATTAAGTCTTCTGTTTCCGATATAGACAGCAGGAGGCGCATGAATTAGAATGTCTTCCAATTAACTGATCTCCATTGAAGATGTGAATCCTTTACAGTTCTTAGTTGCCATGGATATCGTATTAAAATCTCTTTGAATATTCCAGATGTGGACACTGCGCAGGGACAAGAAGACAGACATTCAGTAATTGCAATGTATTTAAAAATGTGAATCCTTTACATTGTGACGGCTGAAGGAGTGAAATTCTATCTAGTCATAATGTCAGTATGGTTCCCCATTACTAGGCTTCCTTTTGCTAACATAAAAATGTATATATTAAACTGATGGCATATTTTCATTTGAACAACAGCTTCTGAACCAGTACCATCCTAGCTGGCTGGTTGCCATCATTGGAAAGAACTTCTTTCCTGAATGCAAAAAGATCAGGCCAAATTGGACTCTATGATTGTCTGCAAGGGCATTACATACCTGTTGCTTCGATAGTCATAGTAGTCGCAGTTTACTAAGTGGCAAATGACAAATTAGTATGACTAATTGTACAGATCACTCAGCATGTGTGACTGTCACAGCTAATCAATGTGATTGCTGTCACTCGCTGCAACCTTAGGCTGGCTCGCCAACTCAGTATCAGATTCTAAATTTATGTCGTAAATTAGGAAATGCATCCTTTAAATCTGATGAGGTCTACACAAACTAAGGTATTAGCTATCTCTTATGGCCCTCCCAATCTATGTGGTTGTGGTAAAGACACGTGAAGATCTTCGTGTTAGTTTGTGCCACCCATTCCTTCTTGTTATTGCCCCTACTGATGCCACTTGATAACAGAAAATCTATTCACTCCCTGCCATATGTGTTCTTGCCCTCATAAGAGATGCTGTGGTGAGTTCTTCCATGTTAGCCTGTTCTCGAACTCATTATAATAATAGTGGAAACGCACCCCATTGGAGTTTATCTTGCGATCTTGTGAGGAAGATGTATGCATTATGCAACGATTAGGTTCCAGACTTAATGGTATGTTAAAGAATTTGGGAGTGTGCTATCTAGAATCTTAACAAAACCCAGGAACCCACCCACTTCATCAGTATCAAGCTGCAATTGCTGATGTGGTGGCAGACCATTCCAGTAAACTGTACTGATCACTCAAGAATGCAATAGATGAGTTTTGTGCACATCTTGGCCAGCCAACTCCCATCTCACAGTTAGAACATAATCCAATGACCCTGATTCTTCGCCTTCTGGCTGATTGGCAAGATATCTATCATGAGGAGGACGTCGAAGGCTACATTCTGGATCAAGACACTCTTCTGATGTCTCACTGCATGCCAGAACCCATTGCTGAAGCGATTCTCAATGTGGTCATGGAGAACTGGCACCTCACAAACATCGCATTCTTCTTTCCACTCCTACCGAATCTCCACAGTATCACCATCCAAGGCATTGGTTGTGAGAGCAACAACAGGCCCCTGATTCCGTATCCATACATGTTACCATCTACAGTCAAGCATCTGACCTTGAAGAGAGTAATCTTTGAGAAACATGCTCTTGAGGCGATGCTAAGTCCTGGAACCCGCCTGGAATCATTGGTGCTGATTGAGGTTATAAAAGGTTATTTGGTATGTTTTCTACACCTCTTAGGTTGCTAGCCATTTCTGACTATTCTCTTTAATGCCAGCCTACTCTAGGAGATCGAAATGAATAGCAGGAGAGATGGGGAATAACCACTTTGCTTCAAATGGAGATCTACGCCCCACCTACTAATTCTCTCATACATCTGATTCTGCATTTGTCGATGGTTGATGATCTTCCCAGCTATCAGCCAAAGAGTACAGAAGATCACGAGCAGTCCCAAGTCTTAATGGACTTTGCATTCCTTATCTCTCAACTCTTTGGTATTGCCCCAGCTGGTCCTAGTATCAAACATTATCTCAGACCTGGCGAACAATTCCCTTGTCAACTGGGCATGCAGTCATTGACGAAGCTCAATTTGGCTCTTGCAATTGGCCATTTTGAACTCCTGGAGAAAATCTTTGGAGTAGTCAGCCCTACATTACGAGAATTGACAATCTGATACCGTGAGCATCTGTCCTGTCCATTGATTTTATGTGACCTAATCATTTTTTCATACAGCTGAGTGCGCTGCTATCACTCCTGCCGAGCGTTATCCTGTCTTGGTATCATTGTCAGAGCTTGGACAGCTCGAACATTTCACAATTGATTTGGCTGCAAATGCCCTGCCATTGGGACTATGGGCTGCTCAGACTTGGACAGGTGCCTCCAAGACACAGCAATCATCGAAATTCACAGTTGTTATCAGAACTTCCCCTGACATCACAGGCAGCTTATCAGAGCACCTTCACAGTTCGGCACTCAAAGAGGCACTCCTGGGAAGTCCTGTTCCAGATGCATCTGATGATAGTACACATCCATTCAGGGGACAGTTTCTACTTTCCTTCAAAATGTCAGTTCCGCATGTTGTAGTATCATCTGACTTTGATCATGCTGTCATGGTACTGGACAGCATGTACCAATCTGAAGATGTCCTTGCTTACATTGCACCCTGCACGATGGTTGCTCTATCTGATAGCCATTCTCATTAAAATACCAGTACTAAAAATGTTGCTTAGAATTTCTTCAGGCCAAATAAATTCGTTGTGACTCTAATGATGGCTTCATATCTTTTCATTCCAGGTAGTAAAGTACACTTAAGTGTACTACAATATCTAAACAACCACCAGTAAGTGCTATCTATCTCTCCTTTTCAATCATCTCTGTTGCAGCCCTTTTTAGTAAGATCTTTTCAGCAAAACATGTAAACACAATACAACGACCCAAAGTTATTGGCGATGAACAATGAGCCAAAGTTCAAGTCCTTACTGCAAACATCTGCCCACTACACACAGGAAACCGGATGCCCAACTGTGGTGCACAAAAGTTGGCACCTTCCCAATCACCCACAGCTATGACCCAGGAAAGATAGGTGTAGTCGTCTGAGAAATCTAAATGAACTTTTTCGCTAGACCCCTCCTTCATTGCAACACTGAAGACAACAGGGCCAAGGTCCATGGCAGGCCTGGCCTCAAGTTCATGGGAAAGACACCAACGAACACGTTGATGACATCTGGTATGCACAGTCAAAGGATAGTTGAGCCAAAAGAACTCACACTCACTTGAGGCCTCTCTCTCGCATTTTGGGGGATGTGTCCTTGACAAGCGATGGCAAACGTGATAGAGCATGATGGTGGAGGTAAGACAAGAGCTCATCAAGATTTCGCCGACATTCTGGGCTCTGATCTTGACTCTCAGATGTAAGGTGAGGACGATGGAATGTATGCTCCCACACGCCAACATGTAAGGCTGGAGAGATTGAGCGTGGATCAGTGTTCTTTTGTGAGTACTTGGGTTTTGAGGCTATGAGAGTGTCCCAACATTTGATGAGTCCTTGTTGGACTGTCGATGATAATATATGGGCAAATCGTTTAGCGAAAAGTGGTTGATGAGGGATTCCAAGCTTGGCCTCTGCAGCAAGGACAGAGCTGCTTGCAAGGTACACAACCATTTGGGAATCATCATTGATAACAGGAGGGAGGCGTTCTAGCAATTGGGGATATCGTTGATGTACACGTTCTCGGACCTCTTCTTGCTTTTTCTTAATGTGCCAGAAATCATTGGGGTTGTGGTCAATGATACGTGTGACTAAAACATATATTAGCTAGGCCCTGGACTGCGAGGAGAACCATGGCACCTGTGTTTTCTGCAACTTTGAGTGCAGCCTTGGCACGGCTGCCACTGGCTTTCCATTTCCGAAATCGGTGTTCTCGAGCTTCAGCAGTACGATTGCCTTGTCGATTCCGTTTATCACAAGCCATGGTGGTTGCAAGTTAGGCTTTACTGGGCATTCAGGGAATAGAGGGGTTTTTTCACCAACTATTAACGCCAAACTGTCGCATTATGCTGGCATAACCGACAGGTCACGGCCCAGAGCCGACCGTGGACTCTGTTTCGAAGAGAAAAAAAGGGGCATAATGGACTTCAATGGCACCCACCATCCGGCTTTCCTTCAGGATGCTTGGATTTCGATCCAACTCCTGGTTACCTGGTCTGACACTTGGATGTGTATCCAACTTGGACTGGCAAGGAATGCTGGAGAGTTAGCATGACTTCGTTTACTAAGAGATCCTCACTGTACTCCCTCTCTTACTCCTGATACCCTCCACCATGACAAGAACTATGCCCAGGCTCACGCCCTGCTCTACAATGATGCCATTGGTAATGAGAGCGCCATCATCGGGTGCCCTCATCAAAATTTCCGGAAAAAAGACCGGTCGCTCCCCAAGTGTATCGTCTTCGAGGACATCAATGCTTGGTGCAGTCTCGATCAGCGCATTCCCATAGGCCTATGAACGAACCGGTTTCATGTCGTCAAAGAGGCATGTTCATGTGCAAAGGACGTGTTTCAGAGAGGATGAGCACATGTAGGAGGGAGGGACTTGAAGGTGTGCAGAGGGAGCAGCATCATGGGCATGCACATGGATCACACGGATCCAAAGTCACTCCACCCTACCCGTACGTCGATCCTGTTTTTGTTCTGTGTTCCTATTCTGATCTGACTACAGGACCTGGATCATCCTCCACTTTCTGACGTTGCTGCCCTTTGTCGAGCAAGATGATTTGTCCTATACATCTCCCAGCCATGACGTTGACCTACTTTTGTGCCGATGCAGTGTATCACATTCTGGCAAGATGGACTGGCGGCCAGTTGGTGATGTGGTGGCAGAGGGGTTGCGGGGTGCTCTGAGGTGAGCACGGTGTTCGATCCAAGAACCCTTCATTCTCTGCCACGTTCTCCTCCCATGTCATATCTCTTCTGCAATACATCTCATCTCGGACCACCAAAGGAATATTCTCACAGCTCCTTAGGTCATTTGCAAGCAGCTTGTACCTACGCTTGGGCGGTCCATTTGTGGTGGAAGAGAAGCGAGGTGATGAGGTTAGACTTCGTCGCATGAATAGGATATACATTCTTGCTGGTGAGTAATCTTTTCGACATCTTCTGCTCGTCGTGCTTAAAGTCCATTCAGATACCCATGACACCAACAATGATGTGGACATTGTCCCTTCATATTGTATCTCAGGAGAGGAGACTTTCCAGCGACCTGCGCGAAGTTTTTCCAAGACCCTTTCTGCTCTTGCCAGAAGTCATAATGACCTTTACCTTGATGCCGATGCTAGTAATCAATGCAAAGTTCAACTCTCCTGAGAGGCCTTATCCTCTAGACATACCACAATGCCTTCTCAACACCATCCAATCGACGTAAAGATAGAATTCATTTTCCCTCAGATACAGGCTCAAACATACGCGCGTTGTTTGATACACATACGTAATGCTGGTCCATATCTCTCTCATATACTGAAGACCCGTCGTCTCAGGGAGGAGTAAATCTGATGCAAACATCAATCAACGAGAAAGATGAAGGGCCAGTTCCCATACCTTGTATCCATGATGACATTCAATGTCAAGCCACACTTCAACTTTCCTCGCAGCCTTGCCCGCTTCCAGTCAGTTGTTCCCCATGTATCTGCACAGTGAATTGTCATGGGTACAACCACTGCCATTGTCATTGTCTCCGTGGCCAAGCAGTCTACTGGGAAGAACAGCTTATTAGCAGGAAAAAAGGTATTGAAACGAGGTAGATGTACCCTATCCCGCAAGTGATGATGGTAAGAGATCTGTTCATGAGGGTTGGCACCATCGCCTCAGACATCCTCAAAAACAGGGGTGCAGAGAAGACGGCACTGGTCGTCTCCATCCAGCCCTCCTGCTCACTTGCTCTGCCATCCTCAGACCGCCATCACCATTCCCGTCGTCGTCGTCACATTCGTCATCGTCGTGTTATCGTCCGGGTTGTTGCATGCTCCCTGCCGCTTCATAATAGCAGATGGTACCCAATATGTGATCCTCCATGGCGTCAGAGGTCGTTGAGGGGTGTAGATTTGCCGTGTGGCAGGCGATTGGCCCTGATGTTGATGAGAGGTATGCTATGTAGGGGGGATGGGGTTGGTACTCATTTTTGGGGTGATGATGGCCAAAATATCATTGTCATTGTCGTCGTATTTGATGGAGGGCATGAGGAGGCGCCATTTTGGGGTGTCGCAGGCAGTTCTGCCTTGCCTGAGGACTTGCGCGTGGATGGGGGGTGAAATAGTCACTATCCGGATCTTGGGGCCTCCGGATGTGCTCTAAGTACCTAAAAACAACTTATTAGCACATTAAGCAAAAGAAATATACCATAAAACCTATGAAAATGGGCACGTTGAAAGAGCAGAGCATAGGGACAAAGAGGTAGGGGAGGGAAGGAACAGAGAACAACATCGCACGAACAGTTCCATTTGATTATGATGCTCACGTGGTTACTAGTCACTCGTAGAACCACATGATCCAGTCACATCACGGAGGTGAAGCTGACATGAATGCTTGGTCAGCCCACCTGGAGACCTTTACACATCGCAACTTGTCACTGGTCTAATAACACGATTTCAACCTCTGGTTATTCCCTGGTAAATGCATATCTAGCAGCTGGCCATGTCGGATATTAGCATTGCTTGGTTATGCAATAAATGAGCCTCAGATGCAGACCTTAAAGTAATACCCATGCTTGTTCATTTTGAGGTGACACATTCAATTGTTCTTCTTACAGCCATGGTGTCTCCTCCTCCTGGAATGTATCAATCGTTGTCTCAGGCTGCAGCAGACAGATCACGATGTCTGACTCTATTGGAGGGGCTTACTGCCCCAGACTTCTGCTATACCGATGATATTGTGTATGGTGCTGATGTTCCTGTGCCGACTCTCTCACCTAACCAAGTATGCTCATGTCTGGGTGACTATTCACGCAATGCAAACTGTGCATGTCGTGATTGTCAGGTTTATTTTGGAGGCAATACTGGCCTAGATGGGTTTCTTTTTACACGTTGGGGTTCCATGAGGACTGTGGTTGGTGATGATGGAATTTCACTGGTTGAATATACTGGTATTCCTATTGCCAGCTGCAATAGTCTCTGCACATGTGCCTCCCACTGCCAGAACAAGGTATGCCCATCTGTAATTCGGATCAAATGTACGGACGTATTCACTGGGACTTCACTCTGTAGGCTGTACTAAATAGGCAGTGTATACCCATACGTATAGCCACAACATCTGACAAAGGCCTTGGTAAGACTCCTTACTATGATGTTGTCAAAGCATCACTCATTCCTGAATTCAGGTGTCTATCATAATGGCCGCCACAATGTTCCAACTGGTACCTTTGTTGGAGTTTATTCTGGCGAGCTGATTACTGATGGTGAATGCGAGAGAAGAGCTGGGTATAAAAATCCTTTGCTTACAATGGGATTGACATTCAACATTTAGCAGATTATATACTGACATGGTGCATTGTTATGTCATGGACCTGGATTTTTACTGCAACCGAAACTCAGGTCATCGTTATTGTATTGATAGCACTAGATTTGGGAATGTAAGTTGTCTGCTACCCTATCCAGTAAGCACAGGCTAACATTTGCATCAGTTTACACGCTTCATTGTGAGCACTCTCAATGAAATTCAAACTCATACAGTCTGACTCTTGAACCAGAACCATTCATGTGATCTTAATTGCGAATTCTTCCCTTGTGTTGTCAATGGCGGGGATATGGACAAGCCTTTACTTACTCTGTTCACAACCAAGGAGATTGCTCCAGGCGCAGAGCTTACTATCTCATATTGTGGAGATGTATCGGAGGTAAGCATCATCTGTGTGCATGATGACTGTACCCCTTCCAACGGCACTGATAGTTCTCTAATGCTCAGAAACATCAAATCAAAAAAGAAGGCAGACTTTTGCCCCACTGTCGCTGTGGGGAGCATCGATGCCTTGGTGAGTTGTTCTTCGGCCTATTGAACATGCATCTCATGGTGATTTAGGCCCATTTCTCACTGGTATGCCATGATAGATACATTGGTCATTCACGATGTTAACTATACGTCAATATAAGATATTGTATTGATGCAATCAAATTACCTTTAGTGGCCAGAAGCTATCTATCAATGATGCTGTATTTAGCATGGGCTCAATCAAATGCTTCTCCATTAAGATAGATGTTGGAAGATCCCACAGAAGTTGAGTTTCAAGTTGACACCGTCTACTTGAGCCACAGTCCAGAGCAGGAACAGTTGCATCAGAGCAGCTAAAATTGGTGGTAGTCTATCTGGAGCAGAGGCCTAGACAGAGAGTTGCAGCGGCAGAATGTATATTCACCGTCGGTAATACAGTGATGGCAACTAACCATTACTTTGATTCTTATATATAGCAAACTTGTATATTGCGGCCATTCTTCTCAGTATGATATGCATTCACATTTCTGATTGTTGATATGTAATATCCACAATGAGAATACCTGAGCGAGCCACAATTAGCCTGATGTCAATGCGATATATTGCTTTCTGCTCGCAGTCACAGTCATACACCATGTCAAATTCTTGCAAATACAAAACTAAGCTCACTGCAAAGGCAGCAGAGGCGGCAAAGAAGCCACAGACAACATTAAACGACTTCTTTCCCAAGGTAGTTGAGCTTACTACAGCTAGCATGGGTCCTGGGGAGCCAGTCTGTGTATCTCGTGTCGCACTGAGCCCAGAGCAGACACGCATACACAACCTGGTGGTTGGGGAGGGGAAAAATGTGTTTTTCACAGCAGCTGCAGGTTAGCTGGAATAGTGTGGTGTTTAAGGTCATACTAATGAAAATGTAGGCACTGGCAAGTCTCTCCTACTAAAGGGTATCATTGCATCACTGCGCTGCAAGTATTCAAAGGAACCCATGGCAGTCGGAGTTACTGCGAGTACTGGGATGGCGGCATCTAATATTGGAGGTAAGTAGTATATTGGCTTGATACGAAATGGCTAGGAATAAAAGTAGGACACATGCTACACTCATGGGGGGGGATATCTCCTAACAAGACTGATTTGAAAAGCCTCATCAAGTCTGTCCGTTTAAATAAAGCAGCAGCCAAAAGATGGCAGCGTGCATGAGTTTTGGTTATCGATGAAGGTAGGTTTTATCCATTCAATATGACATGCTTGCTTTGAAATTCCCTCCCAGTGTCAATGGTAGATGCGATTTTGTTTGAGCAATTGTCAGAAATTTCTCAAGGATTGCGCAACCAAAGAAAAGAACACTTTGGAGGTATTCAGGTACTGGAACGCTGATGTGCTATCAAACCAATTTCTTTAATGACCTTTTCTTCAGCTCGTTGTCTGTGGAGACTTTTTCCAGCTCCCTCCAGTGACCAAAGGCAATAAGGATCCATTCTTTGCATTTGAGTCATCAGCTTGGCAAAAGTCTCTTGACTACACATTGGAGCTTTGGGAGGTTTTCTGGCAAAAGGATGATGGTGAGTGGGACAGTAGTACCTTCCATAGCCCACTCAGACTGTTGTCCTAGAGTTGGTCCAAGCACTGAATTCTCTCCATGTCGGGCACCCCACACCTGAGGCAAATAATTTGTTCTCCTCGCTTACATGGTCATTGGCTCCAAGGATGCTTCCTGGAAAGGTTGGCAATATTCCCAATGTCATTGTACCGACCGAATTGTTCCCTCATCGATGGGCAGTCAATGATGCAAACAAGGTCCATCTAAAGCATTTGACTGCTGTTGATTTCCAATATCAAGCAACAGACTCTGGGATCTGACCTGCTTTGTTGGATTCTCTGATGGCCGAGTCTCTGGTCACATTAAAACTAGGTGCTCAAGTCATGCTAATCAAAAATGTGGACAGTGTATTGGTAAATGGCCTAGTTGGCAAGGTGATAGGATTTTACCATGCATGGGAGATCCTATTGGGAGACACCGATGAGGTATCATCAGGGCACACAGTCTTAAGGAATGTCACGCTGGACAGTGGTTATCATGCTATTCAACGAGACACCCAGTGTGTTGGAAAGGCTAAGGATGAAGAGAGGTACCCATTGGTACTGTTTGAATATAGCTCGCCTCGCCTCAAAGGTGAGGTGGTGGTGGAAGCTGTGCTCATTTCTCATGAAGAGTTTCGTATCGAGGACCCTGAAGGAAAGCTGATAGCCTGTTGATGAGCCTAGACTTCTGTGGCAATGGCAACACCAACTCAGAATGAGATTGGACGAGTTAACGTAGTAGCATGGCAATCAAGGCAATCGTGTGTGCGAGTGGTTCAAGGCACCTCCGTGCAGTAGAACAATTCCTCTGTACACAAGAATACACTGCGACTTTAAGTCTGCGAAGTAGTACTGCTTGGTAGTTGAGTACTAGATGCTAAGGCTATAAGCCAGTAGGGTTCTCTCGGAATGAGAGGGAATGGAAGCAGGTATGATGTGTATACCACGGATCCGTATGTGAAAATGCGAGACGAGACTAGAAAATGTCGTGTGACGATAATCTGGGCAGGGTGAACGATGGGAGATAGACTAAACGGTCGACAATAGTCTATGAGTGAACAAGTCGATGGGAAAACGGAGTGGGGACTGTGTGTGGCGAGAGAAAACGTTGAACGAGGTGCTGAGAGTGGAATGGCAAGGGAAAACGTGGAACTACGAAAACTGGCGATAATACTGGTCCTATACGATGCAAGGGTGCTGAGTCGATGTCGAAACTTGTCTGGTACTGAAACGATCCTATCCTATGTCAAACTAACCTTCAAGTCCACTTGAGGAACTGTCCTATACTGATGCAATATGAAAACTTGCTGATACTGATCCTAAGTCTACTCAGAGACTACCCAAGTGGGCGACGATAACAATGGTGAAAGTGAAACTGTAAAAACTCCAATGGTGTGAAAGTGAAATGATGACAGCCTTGTAAAAGATAACGGGGATGAGGTATGGCGCGGTGATCACATATTGGCACAATATGAGCGTGTACCAATAGTGTTAAGCACGAAGAGCAGGTGTGGAAGGACTCTTCACAGTTAAGAACCGTGGAATAACTCTGGTGAGTTTAAGAGTTGACGTGCAATCAAGATTATGCTGGGGTAAATGGTATATTGCCATAGAACAGTGAATAGACATAGTTTACTGGCGATAATTGACGTAGTGCACTGAGAGAGACTGCGATAGACTGGTCATAAACTGGTGATAAACTGTCTACCTACCTTTTCCTAGCTAGTTTTTATACTACAAGTACAAATTTATAAATAGTGTAAATATGAGTGACTTAGTAAGGCTGTAAGGCTGTAGCTTAGTAAAATTGTAGTGAACATATGGTCCTTTTGCCTTCGAAAGTAACAGCAAGTCATTGACGTTGCTGTGTTCGGACTGAAGCTGTATGGTCTTACTGAGTGATGAGCAGATCAACAAGTGCTGTTTAGCTGCAGATTTCTAGGTGATAGTCGTCGTGCTGAGGAGTACGCGTGGGGGTACATTTTCTCGAGGCCTTGGCATTGTAACAGCCTTAGTAAACATGGTCTGTAGTTGCCGTAGCTGCAATTATCGTAGCTGAGAGGGTACTCGCGTCAATCACATCATTTCATTAAGTGATCGATGGGCGCGTCAACTAGTTGCTTCTGAGTGATGCGACGATTCCGTATTTGGATGATGGTCGATCAACGGTGCCTTGCCGTGATGAAATACAGCAATTATGATGCATAGCAAGATGGGATGGATAACAAAGCGCGTAAGGAGTGATTGCCATAGGGTAAAAGTGGTATTGCCGTATGTGGATTTATTGGTTTACTGAAAGGCCATTGAAGGGACAGCAACGTTAATTAGCAGGGAAAATCCATGAATTCTGAGCATACAGAGCCTGGAGGCTCATCACCGTCGAGTGCAATTGTAAGTGCTTACATTTGTCTCAAGTGTCTGTCGAACTCAAATATGTTGCAGACCACTGATTTTGGCCTGGGCAATGTCTATTCATAAGAGCCAGGGCCAGATACTTAGCTTAGTTTGAATTAATCTTGGGGGGGTGTTTGAATGGAGCCAATCATATGTGGCACTTTCTCACACTTCCTCTATTGAGGGCCTTGAGGTAATAAATTACAGTCCAGGCAAGGTAGATTCACCAAGTTCGTGATCAACATGACTCAGGCTGAAATTGGGATTAGGTTATGGCACACCCAAAGGTTCTCATTTGGAGTGAAAAATTAGAAGGGGTCAACATTCTTCAACAGCTTGAGTAATTAGTACTAAGGGTAGGAATATGTGTCAGTAATAGCAGCAATGTTGACGACAGCAATCATCACCTGAACTTGAGTAGTGTGATTGTGACATGAGTGACAGCCTGTTTTAGACAGTGTTCGACTCAGTTAGTCATGTGATTCTGCCACAGTCCGATGATGTGATACAGAAAAGTTTCTTTTTCTGTAATTCTCACTAACCATGGCATCCTCAGTCCCAGGTACGTGGCTTGGATCATCCAAACGTGTTATAACTATGCTACAAATACTGAATGTTGTCCCTAGTGCCTGTCTCTGCTGCAGATATCAAAAACAGTACTTTATTTGGTGCTTTTCCATTTTATAATCGTGGCTGGCTAGATGGTTGTTCTTTTCTGGAGTGGTGGGGAGCAAAAGAGCTGGAATACAGTGAAGAACAGCAGAAGCTTGCTCATATTGCTGCAAACTCCATCAAAACTAACATGGAGGACCGCGTGAATGCAATATGCAAACTAGGACATGTCAGCCCAACCATTTTGAAATAATGATGGAGAGACTGATACCACTCACAGCTCATTGCTTCATCAGCTGAGAGGAATATGCTGACTGTGGCATTACATTTCTCAGATTCCAGAGATCGCACTCTGCCATCACTCTGGGCATTTGCAGAGGCTAGACACAAACCCTGTGTGGATGCACTGCTCATGGCCCGGATCATGGATGTTTTGACTGTCACTTTGGGCCATCAAGAAAAATCTTCAGCACGGATCACTGAGACTAAAGATTGGAACCCTCACAAGGACATGAAAACGGTGCGTTTATGCACTGAGGATATTGAGATTGTACTGACAATCCCAGATTTTAACTTCATCTAGAGGTCTCGGTAACTGGGCTGCCCTTCTCTGTCATGTACAAACATCTCGTCACAAAGCTGAGGATCGCAACCAGAGTGTTTGTCTAGGTCCACCACCAAATATGTCTAATGAAGATGAGCGGCTGTGGTGGGATCTCTTGAGCTTTGAGGAGCAATCTCGACACAACCAGCATGCAAACTGGGCAAAGGTGGTGCAAGGCTTCGAGAGGGTAGCTTGGGAGTTGAGGTTCCAAATCTGGGTGAGCTGATTTGGTTTGCTCATAATAATCAGCCTTAATCTCTCTATTGCTTTCGCAGGAGAATGACGATGATTGGTCACAAGAAGATGGGTACCTGTTCAAACTTCAGTGGTAAGTTCAAGGATGTTTGAGGGTCTACTGCTTAATTATGAAATGATCAGGTTAGCAAAGATGCATGGAATGGAAGACAGACAATGGATCAATATTGAGCACTTGTTGCACGGTGAAGGAGGAAAGGGACATTTGTCTTTTAAATGCCACCTGGTGGCAGCGTTTTGTATCTCTCCAATCACTTTGCTGCATGGTGTTGATGCTTGTCCACCTTTATTTGAGTCCCTTGTTGTGTGTATTAAACTCTTAAGGCCACAAAATAAATGCTAATGAAATGTAGTATGCTGCACATGTCAACCCTAGTTCAAAGCCTGCCTTTCTTCAGGAGCTGGAGCTATCACTGCAACAGGTGATCTTTGGAACAGCCGCTGGTGCCTTTCATGCAGAACCAGCTCTGAAGGCCGTCCTTGATAGCTTCTGTGAGAGGCTGGAAGACCTTAAACTGGAAGACAAAGATGCACACTGGTTTCCTCTATTGCTTGACAGTGGCTGAATTGGATATACCAGCGAAAATGCTGGTGCGCTTGAAGGTGTTAACAAGGTACAAGCTGATCATGGCGGTGATCAAGACAAGATTGATTTGGGACAACTGACAGAGAAAACAGGTGCCAGTGATGAGGATGGTGAACGAGCAGAGCGAGACGACGGGTTGGACACTGACCTACCTTCAGCTGAAGGATCAGCTGGAGGTCCAACACCAGGACAAGCTGCATCTTCGAACAATGACGCTCCATCAAACACTGACAATGAACCTCCAGCACAGCCTCCATTGCAGGGAACTCCATCTTCGAGCAAGGCTCCCATCCCACCACCCAATTCTGCAGATGTGGCAATGCTACGTCGCAGCATGCGTGAACATCCACCTCCTCGCCTTCTCACCGAGTCATACCACGAAACTGCTGTTCCAACCAAATGCAAGTCCGTATCAAAGAAGAAGACCGATCAGCAATTGACAAAGAAACCACAAACTGTATTCCTCTCTTCAGAAGAAAAAGCGAGGCTGAGGAAATTCATGAAGGAAAATGGTGAAACAGATGGAGGTTATCATAATTTGCTTCTTAATGCTGGGCCAGTGAAGTTTCATGAACCTCGTCCAGTTCAGCGTATCCCAGTCGTTGAGATTTGTAGACCCAGGAGAGCAAGTCCTCCAGCGTCTTCCACGGCATATCTCAGAGATACTGAGACCAAAAGGGCTCCTGAACCCTTACGATGGATGGCTTGGAGCATTGAAGAAAACAAAATGATTGACTACTCTGTCAATGTATCTATTGCTGCGGTAAGGTCTTTTTCTCTTCACAGCAGTCTAGAGCTAATCCAGCTACAATCATAGGATCCACTAGAGAAATCAATGCTGGGATCGGTGATTGCAGCATTATGGTGGTCTGAAGACAACCAGCCTTTATGGCTCCATAACCGGGAAGCGCCTGCATCGCAGATAGCCCATATCCATAATCCCACTTCCAAGGACATTGCAGAGGTTTTGCCTCTGCTTCAGCATTGCTCCGTCCTTCTGACCAGATTGAAAGGGGAAGAAAAACTTGAATTCACAGCGGAGGGCCTCAGTGAATTCATTGACACCAATGTTATACAAGATATTCAAGGTAGGAGATGGTTATCATACTATAAGAGGGTTTTAACTTGGTTTCCAATTTCTAGATCAGGTTTTATGGAACAGAAGCATTGAAGATAACAAAGAAGGTGTGGAAGAAGAACTGGTGGACAGTGACAATGAATCTGACACTATGCCCGAAGACGACGATGACGATGACCTGGAAGATGGTCACCTCATTCAGGCTCCTCTCACCCAAATGATTACTGAAATGTCTGCTCGCAATGGCGGACACATACTGAATGCTATTTCCTTACCCATGCCAGTTACCAGTTTCACAGTGCCATTGATACAGTGAGCTCTTCTTCCTAAAGAAAATATTAACTGCACTCACACAGGCTACAGTGCAGTGGCGAGTCACCTTTGGGCCTGGATTCAGACTAAGGACATGCCTGATGAGCTCATTTCATCGGTTTTCCCAGCTGGTTCACTCCATGAGGTTTGGTTTCTCATGCCGGAGCGACTTCTTTCCCTCATATTGATGCTCACGGCGCTCTCACTGCTATCAAAGTAGTTTGCGGCTGAAAACATTGGTTTACCTTGAGGCACCAAGGCAGATCATTAACAATGCAGGATCTCGTGAAACATTTCAAAGCAAATGAGCCTATAGATTCTGCAGAATGGGAGGTAGAATGCATGGTATTGGAGCCTGGCTCTGTTTTGTGTGTTTTCACAATAATCTGGCTCCTTGTCACTATACTGATAGTTCTTGCAGTTTTATGTGTCCCAACTGCCTGCATTATGTCTTGACAGAGCAACCAAGCATTGTCTACGGGAATTACTTCTTCGCTTGTTCAGCTATTCAGCAGACTGTGCTGGGTTGGGTTCATACCTGTATGCTTGGAATGCTGGTCACCAATGTTGAACTTGTGGAAACACAATGAATACTGGTCCATATGATGTGTGTATGGGCTCATATGATCCAAGTTCACCATAAATATAAGCGAGACAGGCCTTATGTGCCTATGGTGGAGACACGGGATGGCTTCCTCGATATTCTGGCTCTAGGGAATCTCTTGATTTTCATGCAATGCTTCACCTATGAATTAGAGCAAGACTCCCTAGAACTGAAGCTAGGAGTAGCTGCCTACACTAATTTGATGATCTGGCTTGACTGTAACATCGCTTTGGAAAGTTTGGAAGGCACTGGTTCCCTTTTCTCTGCCGCATGGATCGCATTCCATAGGTCTGCTGAACATTTTGGGCTGGCACTGCTTGGGTACCAGAAGTACCTTCGTAAAAACCCCAAGTTCTATGGCAATGTGCCAAAGAGATATAGGCTCAGGATCTGTCATTTGGAGCCAGACATCTGCAAAGTCTACAAGGAAGTCTTTCAAGAGACTCTCGTTACTTCTGCTCCTAGTCAGCCAGGTGAGCTGAATTTATTATGGGCACCTACTTTTGGCATCAAGAAATGGGAAGGTGGGTATTTCACAAATAGGAGAATTTTATCTAGCTAATGTGATGGCAGAGCTACCACATGGAACTAAGGTATGCATGGGAGAAGCAAAGGGCAAGAGACATTCAGAATACGATCCTTTCAGATCCGACAAACATATAAGAAAAGATATGGTAGCATAGGAAATGAGAGAATATAGATACTCTAGTTATACATTGTAGTTATTTGCAGTATTTCATGCGTCTAAATCGGTCAGACCAATAATTGAGAGTCGCTACCATTGGGTGACATTGATCATGTGGTGTAAGTCACATCACGCAGATAAAGTTGATGCGCAACCTTGACTATTATCATGGTCGTTCACACAACCCTCTAATGACTATATTTTGATGAAAATGGTTTGGGGTTACATGAATGTTAAGCTAAGGTTCCAGGATACCAGATCTTCTCTTTACCTGACCCTGTATGTTTCTGCTCGAGCTTCAGGCTTCTTTGCATTTCTGTATCAAAAGCTTGCTGCACTTTCTGAGTCCTTTGACAGGCTTCATGGCTATTTGGAGACTGAGATAAAATAGTTTGCATGTTAAGAAGTTGTTCATGACGAGTGCACAGTTGTTGATTTTGTTTAACAATAGTCAAATCAGCTTTGTCGAGCATTCCAGATCTAGTTCGGGCTACAGGTGCACAAGAGAATTAGATTGTAAACTGTGACTGAGGGGTATATAGAAATTGTCCTACATAGACGTTGCACTGAGCGACTCTCTGATAATATATAATTAGTTGGTGTGTTGCATGGCAATATCCCAACAGCTGTGTGAACCTAGATCAATTTTAATAAGAGATATTGCCCTCAACTTAAATGGTGTGAAGCTAACCTGCTGAGATTTGAGACACATAAGATCATAGTGATAGCCATGCCGGATAGCTCCAACCAAAGAGCATTGTATTCCTTCATGGTTGACATCAGCATGAAGAGCTTCTGAGAGATTAGTTGAAGAGCTGCTGGTTCACCAGATGTCCAATGGAATCTTGCTTTTTTCTTGACACATGGCTTGGAGAGCAAATCCTGAGTTGATTTTATCGTCGAGCCATTCTGAGAATAGGTTTCAGCTGGAAGGGATAATGCAATGGTCATTGGAACCTATGATCTCCAGCTGCTTTACCATCATGACAAATCCTGGCTAAAGTCTCTTCCCAGTTGGGGTGTGCAATACAGATTAAGGATCTCATATCATTTTTAACTGTGTCAGGAACCTTGCTCTTTTTTATATTGCGAAATACGTGGACAACACACAATCGCACAAGTCTATGCAAGTGCTCATAGTCGGTGAGGTCAGCCAATAGCCTATGAGTTTCATGGAGATCATGGGCATGCGGCAATTCATTGCGGGCTATGTCCTGTAAATGCATTCCTAAACCTATTGTGACTGTAAGTATCGAGAAGAAGAGGTATATATCTACTACCTTTGGCTTGACCGCAATCCTGATCAATACCCCAGTGACGAATACCTTGATGCTTGCTGAGATTCTCGGAGTGAAGATGCCAGTATTTAATCCATTCACCAGTGTCTTGAAAGACAATTTGACGGATCTTTTCAAAAAGATATTTATGAGCGACTGCTGACTGCAAGTTCATAAAGGCACGGCAGAAGACAACAGCTATGAAGAATGTGATAGGACTCAAAACTGAGAGACAAAAACAGATGAAAATGCATATGTGAATGTGAGTGAGGATCATAAGATACTAGCTCAAACTTTTTGTATCCAGCTACCCTTTTGAAGGCAATATCACTTTGGACATCAGTGGCATGGAGGAGATGATGACTTTGCTGGGGAGTCATGCAAATCACAATCTGGAATTTGTTGTCCTGGTCACTGAGTTGAAGAGGATCCATAGGGTTGTGGTATTTGCAGATAGATTCTAGGTCTGCCCAAGGTAGTTCTTCAACTAGACAAACATAAATATTTTCTTGTGAACCAGTTAAACGTTCTTGCTTTTGAAGGTGGAGTATACCTAAGGTTTTATGGTGGTTAGAGATAGATTACATACGGTCAGTATCGTACCTTCCCAGCCTGTCCCTTGAGGAAACTGATGTTTAATAGCCATATTGATTAGAGATGCAAGATGGTCAAGATTCGCAAGAGATGGATGAAGATCTGTAGCCATAGGGTGCAGAATGTCAGGGAGAGACTTCTTAAGGAATGTCCAAAAAAGAGGATGTCTGAGTAAGCGTCGAGGAGTCAGATCTGGTAAATCTTGATCCATGGCAGAGAGTGTTTGTGCTATTTGGCACTTCAAAGGATCAGGAGTAGTTGCCGGTAGTGGGATGGGGTGACTATGAGGCAAATGACAGATAACAAGAACTTTTGGACAAGCATGGCGGTATTCAGAAAGAGGAATGTACGCTGTGATTTTGGATTCACAGTGTACTGTACTCATTTCAGTCATAAACATGGTTCCATCTTTGGGCAAACGATGCGTGTAGGCTAGGAATTGCTTAAATCAGAATGCGAAAAGGGATTGTGAACAATAGACGCACGACAATTGGCCTTGACAGAGGAATGATTCTGAGTATGGTTACACGGTACCAAAGGACCATAGCCTTGATCTTGCGCCATTTGTTCCCATAGAGCAATGCCAGCTGTATCCCCATGACAGAGGGCTGAAAGGTAGTCAAGATTGTACATACCATCTGACACAGCACGATTCACATAATGTTTCTTGGATTGGACACTATAATGTTCGCAGCTATCTGGGAATGAGAATAACAAACAAGAAAAATGGACATCACACATGCAATGTAGGGCTTGCTAGATGACTTGCTGTACTGGATTTCTATCCTGCCCTTACACTTGTGGCAAATTGACTGGCCATGTCGTGCTTTAGTAGGTGTGAGGTCCTGTTTGGTATTCAATGCAGTTTCAATTTCGGAATAAAATGTTGGTTGCTGATGTTCATATGGGCATCCTCCATCCCTAATAGCAACCCAGAAAGCTAATGTCTTTTGAAAAAGATATTGCTCTGGTGTACGTTGACACGCTCTGAAAGTGTTTACACATGTAATTTTGCGATTTGTATAAATAAGTACAGGCTACAACGTCCAGATACTAAGGTACCAAGAAACACAACAGAGCGCAAGGGTTATAATGCCTGTAATGAGATTACCAGAGTAAAGCTGGGTGGAGCGCATGACTTAACCTAAGAACGGTACTAGAAAGGCTGCACTAGGTATGAAGTCCCAGCACTTGACACTAAGTGCTCTGACAGGGCATAGCACACGCACACTAAGAATAGAGCAGGACACACTTGTGAGATAATTAAGACTTCGCACAACATTGATCTATGACGCGCAAGGTCCGGGAGATCCAGAGCTTAGAGATCTAGACTTGGTGATGTCAGAACACGAGTAAATCCGAAGTACCTGACTTTGGCCGACGCGCGTGAAGCCTAGACAAGGAGCCTGTTGCCTTCACTACAATAGAATTCCCTCAGAGAATATTATGAAGCGAAATAAGAGTCACATGCGAGGCTGCAACTCTGAGGGTATAGCAACCGACGTCAGTACACATGTAATAGTGATGTTAACTGATGTCGCAACATTCAGAGACAGGATCTGGCCCCGAGCCAGACTCCTGAGTCAGCGCCAAGCCATGGCATGATAATTGCGACACACAGGCAAAGGAGCTCGGCAACCTAAATGATACTAAAAATGGTACTGCTAATTTGTAGGACGTAGAATAGATAAATAGTGCAGTGTAATTGTAGTGTACAAGTTTCGGACCCCTGTTGTAGTTGCGTGCAAGCCCCCAGCTTGACACCGTAGCTTCAGGACTAGTTTGTAACTTTGAGCAAGAGAATATACCTAGAATTGATATCATATTGAGTGAATTGAGACGCGCGCGAGGCATAGAAAGCTAACGCGGCACTTGTGTGACTGTTAATTGGTTGGGTGACTTGAGCTCTAACCTGAGAAGAGGAGTTTTAGTGTCATTGTGGATGCGCTCTTGTGCTTTGAGGGTTTCTTGTGACGCAAGGCACTACAGGTGGCAGAGGTTCAAACCCTTTGGCTTGCAGACGGGGTTTTATAAGGTTTCTGTGTCTCTGGATCGCATAGGTTAGAACCCTGTGGATCTATGATCGGTTTGGAAGCTTGAGCACGTAGGTTTGAATCCTGTGGCTTTAGTGGAAGGTTTTGTGAAGGGTTTCTGCTTGGAGCGCGAAGCTTTGAGTCGTGCATTGTGTGTTATAAGTTGTTTGAGGTCATTCCGTGTGTCGCTCTAGACTTTGTGAGGGTTTTGTGAACATCTCTTGACGTTGCGTGTATTGTACTACACCTTGCCTTGAGGCCCAGTGACAACTGTCACTCCTCTTGTTATTAAAAGCCTTTGGACTTAGAGAAATAGAGATATGTAGCGCGCACTATTTCTATACGTGTGTATCCTATATTCTGAGAGTGTGGTTGTTTTGTTTCTATCTGCTTCTATCGCATCAGAATCCCCACGAACTTGAGGGTTTGTGTGTGTAGTGTTGGGTGTGGGTGTGATCAGTGTCTTTGATGCTGTTGCATTTCTAGCTTGCGTGCACAGAGTCTCTTCAACATTCAGCGGCAAGGTCCCGTTCTGCCTGGAGCTGAAGCTCTAGAGACTCGCATGAAGCACTGGTATGAAATTGTTTGAAGCGATGGGTTGGTACATAAGGACAGACTTTGACTCCTTGACCTGAAGCTCAGTGATTGGTCAGAGGCAATGCAGGTGAAGATGAGTATGTACAAGTGCAATATGTCCGTTGACATGGAACCTTGACTCCCTTGGAGTCCTTGAGGAGATTAACAAATACATTCTTTCGTCCAGCACTGCCAGGCTCGCCAAGAGAATAAGCAAAATCCTTCAAAGGATTGTACACTGTGTCTGCAGATGACATGGTAAAGAGATGGCCAATTGTCGCATTGGAAATTTCTGAAGTTTCTGGGTATTGAATGATTTTGTCTATTGGATAGTGGTATAGTTTCTTGAGTTCGCTGTGAGTATTGAGCTGGATATTATATTCAACATGTGTGGCTGCAAGAGATGACTCTGATTGACAGAAGGGAGACTCTGGCAGAGGATTCAACATCTGTTCCAGAGTGAGTCATACCATGGGTGCTGAAATGCTGAGAATAAAGAGGATGGGTTTAAAAGTGTCATGAAGACGGTTTATTGGCATTTTATGCTGTCCAGACATGGCATCCATCTGTCAATACAAGTTCTGAGGAGCAGAAATGAGTTTCAGGAAGGTGATGGGCCAGGATTCTCAAACAGAGGTGTAGAATACTCAGCTCTTTTCTATTATAGGCAGGATTGTGCCAGTCTAGCTATCTTAGGGTACATTGCCCGACGTTTGCGTTGGGGGTCACAGAATGTCACAGAGCTGTAGTTCACTGACTAAACTGATGCCGTTCAGCTGCGAGCTCCATCTCCAGCCTGTCCACGAGCCAAAGTTGGTCTAATGTTGGAGGTGCCTGGTGCCTGGCTTCTTGGCTTCTTTGTCTAAATCGGGTTGGTCCCAATCGACCCTGGACTCCTTTTTCCCCCCCATCTTTAGTCAGGCCTACCAATACATTTGCATTTACCATCCAAGCATAGCTGCTGCCTAGCACCACCTAGGGCTCTATCACCAGGAGTTTTATATACAATTCAGTATCTGGAAACCATTGCCTATCATTTTCCTAATCATTAAATCACAATAACCCTTTCATTCATTTCAATTAATCCAGTACACATCTGTCAGAATTGTTGAAGCCCTCCTTGCATTCAAAAGAATTTGCCAGGAAACATATCTTTGGTTAACACCTAGTTTCCCAGCCTTACAATGCCAGAACTGGCAATGTGAGACCCTTCACATTTAACTCAAAGAAGGCTCAATCATGTAGCCCAAAGATAGTCAAACAAGAGGAGGTAACTCCAATGCTACCTGATTCAGTACCTCCACATATGGGCAATGATGATGACCCAATTAAGGCGATGAAACCAGTGAGACCTGAAATAACAGGTTCCAACATGAATAAAGAGGCTCCAATGTTATAATATGGAAAAACATTGAAAGACAAGGTTATCCTACAAAAATGGCGGATAAGAGACCTAGCTGACACTGGGAGAACGGACATTGCTGACCAAGGCATACACATCAATGCAAATGGTGATGCATTCATTATTAAAGGAGGTGTAGCCGACGCTAGTGGCAAACCTTCCTTGAAACTTCGGAATGCCATACCCAAGGCAGTAGATTCAGGTAATATCCCTGTGCAAGCCAACACTCCAGCTGGAAGAAACTATGGACCATCTAGAGGTCATCCTAATGGTGGGGGTCCCCCTCACAGAAACAGTGGTGGACCGCCTGGTCCCCCTAATGGAGGAGGACCACCAAATGGAGGACCTTCCCATAATGGTACCCCACGGAGTAGGATACCTCGTTCATCCCAAGGAATTGGTACACCAGGGAGGGGTGGCACACCCATCCCACCTAATAGGCCGCTGCCTCCCCCACCAGGAGGAGGACCACTGAATGGTGGATCAGATGATAATGATGATCCCAAGGAATCAGAAGACGAGCATGATGTAATTTGAATAGGATATCGTAATCCCCTTACACCTTGGGACAGGACACAATTAACGGATCAGTCCCATAACCAAGCTGAACGGAACACTTGGGCATTGGGTGATCACTGACGACAGATGCACATACGTATTGAGCAATACGTAGGTGAGCATTTGAGGATTTGGGTGCACTTACCTGAAGGAATGAAAGCCCCCAGATTGGACTCAAAAAATATACCTCCGTATTCTGGAAGCTCGTCTGTAGCCGAGTTTTGGACCTGGATCAAGAGCTTGGTTGTGTACCTTGAAGCATCACAACTTGGTGGTCTTGATAGGGACAGGGAGCAAAAGCTACTGATCGAACCCATACTATCTGGGGTTGCAAAAAAATGGTATCACAATCACGTGATAGAAGTGAATGAGTACTCAAATTGGATGTTCATATCTGTCCTAATTGGCTTGTATAATCGATTTATACACAATTCTGCAATGCAGGAGGCACGATCCAAATTCGACCATGCAACATTCACCAAAGGTGGAAATACCGCAGAAGGGTATCATGATTTATTACAGACCCTTATCTGAGATATGACCAGGAAGCCTGACGAGTACACCATAAATCGTCGATTTGTGACTGGGCTCCCACAGGATATGAGGGAAGCCATATTTGATGACCAATTGAATGTGGAAGTGAATACACTCAAGGAATTCGTAGAATCTGCAAAAGCATTTGAGGTTACTGAATGCTCGAAGAAAGAATATGGGCGGTTCAACTCTGCACACACACCACCACCTCGAGATAAAGGGAAGGCTGCCATTGGATGAGACGCACCAGTAAGACCTACTAGAGGTCATATGTTCATTCGCCAGGATGGGTGGTTCTCCCAGAACCAAGAGGGAGACCCATCGAACCAAAACCCTCCACAGTTACAGGCTACACCTCGACCTAGTAGCCCAGCTCGAGCAGTATCCACAGGCATGAATGAACCCCCATGACAGCGAAATAGTCAGCCTACTGACTTGAGTAATGTTAAATGCTTCTGATGCAGAGAAAAAGGACATTATGCCTCATCACATGACAAGGAATCCAACCCAAGGATTCACGCAGCACATACCACCATGGGAGACGACATCCGAGCAGATGATGACAATGACGTTGGATCAGTGATGGGAGACATCCATTCCAAGAATGATTATGATGAGCATGATCAGCCAGGATGGCAGGAAGTGGAGTTCAAAGAACATCCCAATGATTATGATTCGAACAGCGACGAGGTCGGATTTATGGGTATGATGAGAATGGGTAACAGTGAGGACGACTCCCCTGATACCACTGAACCCAGTGAACCCGACCTTCCTAATGATGATGGCTCAGGATTCATTACACAATACCTAACAAGTCGTGACTTTGGGATGGACCATTGACATGCTCTGTTAGCATTTACGCGTGTAATTTTGCAATTGCTACCAATGAATACATGCTACAATGTCCAGGTACTAAGGCACTGAGAAATACAACAGAGTGCAGTGATTATAATGCTAGCAATAAGATTACCTGAGTAAAGCTGGGTGGAGCGCATGGCTTAACCTAAGGACGGTACTAGAAAGGTTGTACTAGGTATAAAGTCCCAGTGTTTGACACTAAGCACTCTGACAGGGTGTAGCACATGCACACTAAGAATAGAGCAGGACACACTGGTGAGATAATTAAGACTTCGCGCAACATTGATCTATGACACACAAGGCCTGGCAGATCCGGAACGTAGAGTTCTAGACTTTGTGATGTCAGAACTCGAGTAAATCCGAAGTATATGGCTTTGGCCAAAGTGTGCGAGGCCTAGACAAGGAGCTCATTGCCTTCACTACAACAGAATTCCCAAAGAGAGTATTATGAAGTGGAATCAGAGTCATGTGCTAGGCTGCAACTCTGAGGAGATAGCAACCGACATCAGCACATGTGTAATAGCACGGTTAACCAATGTTGCAACACTTAGAGACAGGATCTGGCCCTGGGCCAGACTCCTGAGTCAGCGCCAAGCCATGGCATGCTAATGGTGACATGCACGGGACACAGGCAAGGGAGCTCAGCAACCTAAATGATACTATATTTGGTAGTACTAATTTGTAGTATGTAAAATAGATAAATAGCACAGTGTAATCGTAGTGTACAAGTTTCAGACCCCCATTGTAGTCACATGCAAGCCTCCAGCTTGATGCTGTAGCTTCAGGACTAGTTTGTAACTTCGAGCGAGAGAATATACCTAGAATTGATATCATATCGAGTGAATTGAGTTGCGTGCAAGGCATAGAAAGCTAATGCCACACTTGTGTGACTGTTAATTGGTTGGGTGACTTGCGCTCTAACCTGAGAAGAAGAGTTTGGTGTCATTGAGGACGTGCTCTTGTGCTTTGAGGGTTTCATGTGATGTGAGGCACTACAGGTGGCAGAGGTTCAAACCCTTTGGCTTGATTAGTGCTCGCTTGAGGGTATATATTTCCCAAGTGGCATAGGTTCAAACCCTGTGGCTTGTGGATGGGGTTTTATAAGGTTTTTGTGTCTCTGGGTTGCATAGGTTAGAACCCTGTGGATCTATGATCGGTTTGGAAGCTTGAGCATGTAGGTTTGAATCCTGTGGCTTTAGTGGAAGGTTTTGTGAAGTGTTTCTGCTTGGAGTGCGAAGCTTTGAGTCATGTGTAGTGTGTTTCAAGTCATTTGAGGTCCTTCTGTGTGTCGCTCTAGACTTTGTGAGGGTTTTGTGTATGTCTCTCAACATTGCATGTATTGTACTACACCTTGCCTTGAGGCCCAGCAACAACTGTCGCCCCTCTTGTTATTAAAAGCCTTTGGACTTAGAGAGATCTAGATACTTGACGCGCGCTATTGCTATATGTCTATACATGTGTATCCTATATTCTGAGAGCTTGGTTGTTTTGTTTCTATCTGCTTCTATCACATCAGAATCCCCCATGAACTTGAGGGTTTGTGTGTGTAGTGTTGGGTGTGGGTGTGATCAGTGTCTTTGACACTGTTGCATTTCTAGCTTGTGCGCACAGAGTCTCTTCACCATGATAGCGGTCCCAATTTTCAGCACAGGATCTATTCCCTGAAGAATAAGTCAGAGCATTCGGTGGAAAACTTAGCTGCAATAATGGAGGCACCGGAAGAACATCCATCAACCCGTTACAAGCTAAAGATTGCAGCTCAACCGAGAGACAGACCGATGTACTCAGTGGAGGACAAGATGTGCTTAGCCACATATATTGATGTAAACGGAATGAGTGCACTAGCACTGTGGGACAGCAGCAGTACTTCTACTCCGATGTCCCCCCATTTTGCCGATGCCTCAAAGACCCTGGTCTTTAATCTGAATGAACCAGTTACCCTACAATTGGGTATGGTTGGAAGTCATTCCAAAATCAATTTTGGAACTATGGCAAACATTACCATAGCCAGGTTAAATGCCATGGAATATATTGATGTCGTGAACATTGACCAATATGATGTGCTGATTGGCACCTCATTCATGCATCAATACCAGGTCATCCTGAACTTCGAAAAGAAATGTGTGTGCATGAACAGTGTCGACATCCCAGTGGAGGTTGTACCCACCCTTGGGAACAACCATGACGCACGAAGGCATCAAATATGCTGACCTATACCTCCCGCCGGAGGTCAATGACTCCATGGTAGGCCAACAGTGGAGATTATGAGGCGGGAAATTACTGGGAGAACTGTGAATCCCCTTCCCAATGAATCTCTGGCAATCATGATGATGGAGGATGATTATTTGACTGAAACCAGTGATTTGAATGGCAAGTTACAAATGAAATTTGAGAAATCTCGCAAGCAATGAGACGAGACGGATATGAGCAACCAGCAACCTGAGGCTCAGCCTACAGGCCCCAAAGACAGACCTCCACCAGTACAGGTTGATTTCCATTCGACCGCCGCTGAACCACCAGACTCATTACGAGTCCAGATTAGTGAATGTGAGCCTACATTGTCAAGGGTGCTAGTTGAAGATCTAGTAACCGACGAAGATGATGATCAGCATGACCATGAATTCCATGAATCGGTGGATATGATCATCCCGTCTGCTAAAAAACCAAATAGAACATGGTTTTGGGATAGACCGATCCCAATACCAAAGGTTAATTGGCCAGGTGACCACTGAATGCCAATGGAATGGAATATAGTCATAAGCAAAATGTGGGAAATTGATCCCACCAGCAAGGAATTGCTATTCAATTACCCTGAGTTGCCAATGCCAGATGATCCAGCCTGGGATATCAACAACCAACTGTCGTTTTTGGTACCATCATCCCACATTGAATCTGATGGGCCCTACAAGTTCACCGCCGCAATGTACCCTGATACATGTCGCTGTGAGTTCCTCTGCAAAACAATGCTCGTGATACCAGATTACACTGGGGAACCCGAGGCTCGCATTGCGAGCATGGCAACTCGAAATGAGTTGAGAAACAATCAGAAGTTCGACCCACACCTCAGCGAACCTTCCCCACAAAAACAAGACAAGGGTAAACAACAGGTGATTATATCGCACACTGATGAGGAGATTGAACGTTTACACCAGCACTGGTACACGGACTATGAGGAGTTACTTCAAGGAGTTCCCAAGGGAATGCTGCCCTGGAGGGTGGTTAATCATGAAATCCCAATCATTGATACAGATAAAAAATACCATTACCACCTTCCATGGTGTCCAAATGCCCTCCAAAGTGAATTTGACGAGAAAGTGGCCTGGTATACCTGAGCAGGTTGGTGGGAACTGATGTCTGCTAGCCAAGCAGCTCCCATGATGTGTATCTTTAAAAAAGATATTCACTTACAGACTGTCGTGGATTGTCGGCAGAGGAACAAGAACACCATGAAAGATGTTACTCCCATGCCTGACCAAGATATTATCCATGAAGATGTGGCTCAAGCAAAATATTGATCAAAGATTGATTTATCGGATGCATATGAGCAGGTACAAATCGTCATTGACGACGTCTGGAAAACTGCCTTCTCAACTGTTTGAGGGACCTTCATTGGCAATGTGATGCAGCAGGGGGATTGCAATGCCCCCACCACTTTTCAACACCTGATGATGTCCATCTTTCAGGATGTCATTGGTGTATTTATGCACATTTATCTTGATGACATATTTGTATACTCTGATAGTGTCAAAGACCATGAGCATCAGTTACGAATAATATTTGACCGACTCAAGAAACAGTCATTGTACCTCAAGTGGTCAAAGTGCAAACTCTACACTGTTCGGATTGACTGTCTTGGACATATCATCGATGATAAAGGACTCCATGCTGATGGAGACAAACTCACCCATATCCGTGGGTGGCATGTCCCGAGGTCCTACAACGATATTCAACGATTTGTTGGCCTTGTTCAATACCTCACCGCTGAAGAGACTCTGTGTGCGCAGGCTAGAAATGCAACAGTGTTGAAGACACTGATCACACCCACACCCAACACTACACACACAAACCCTCAAAGTTCTTGGGGGGATATTATGCAATAGAAGCAGATTGAAGCAATACAACTAAACTCTCAGAATATATGATACACACGTATAGCAATAGCGCTCATAGGATATCTAGATCTCTCTAAGTCCAAAGGCTTTTAATAACAAGAGGGGCAACAGATGTCGCCGGGCCTCAAGGCAAGGTGTACTACAATACACAACACATCGCCACACACCAACAAAACCCTCAATAAGCCTTGCATGACACACACAGGTGACCACAAAGAACTTAAACACACCCTAAACACGACTTAAAGCTTGCGCTCTAAGCAGAAACCCTTCAAAACATGTCCACTCAAGCCACAGGATTTGAACCCACACGCTCAAGCTTCCAAACCGATCGTAGACCCACAGGGTTTGAACCTGTGCCGATCCAGAGAAACAATAACCAAATAAACCCCGTCCGACAAGCCAAAGGGTTTGAACCTCTGCCACTTGCGGAAATGAGAACCCTCAAGTGCACACTAATCAGACCACAGGGTTTGAACCTGTGCTGCCTGTAGCACCGCGCATTAAAAGAAGGCCTCTGTACAAACACTAACCAGACCAGAGGGTTTGAACCTCTGCTGCCTGTAGTATCTCACACACAAGAAACACCATCTGACAAGCCAAAGGGTTTGAACCTCTGCCACCTGTAGCACCATGCATCACAAGAAACCCTCAAAATTCAAGAGCACATCCGCAATGACACAATATCTCTTATTCTCAGGGTAGAGCACAAGTCAACCAATCACTCAAACCGTACACAAGTCCCCCGCTGAGCTTTCTATGCCTTGTGCGCTACTCAAGTCACTCAAATGTTATCAGTAAAAGGTATATTCTCTCGCTCGAAGCTACAAACTAAACCCAAAGCTAGAGTGCTAAGCTGAGGGCATGTGCGCTCCTACAATGGGGGACCAAAACTTGTACACTATTACTACTCTATGGTATTTATATACAACGTGCTCTACAAATTAATACAACCTGAAATAGTAACTCTTGGCTTGTGGGACTTCCTTTCCTGGGTGCCATGCATGTCGCCATAATCATGCCATTGCTTGGCACTTACTCAGAGCTCTGGCTTGGGGCTAGATCCTGGTCTCTCAGCTGCACGACATTGGTTAGCCACGCTATCCATGCATACTGATGTCGCCTAGTATCTCCTCAGAGTTGTAGCCTAGCACACAACTCATCTTTATAGTAATAATATCTTCTAGTGATTTCTATGGTCTTCTAGGACCACCAGCTTCTAATCTAGGCCTTGCGCGCATTGGCCGAAGTCAGAGACATTGGTCTTACCTCAATTCTAAACATTCTGAGGTCTAGAGTGCTAGCTCCCAGCATGGCTGTGCCCTGTGCATCATATATCAAGGTTACACGAAGTATCAATTATCTCCTGAGCTTCACTGGTTCTATTCTTAGTGCGTGTCCTCTGTGCATTGTCAGCATACTCAGTGTCAAGTGCTGGGACTTTATACTTAGTGTGACCCTTATAGTATCACTCTACAGTTAAGCCATGTGCTCCACCAGACATCACTCAAGGTACTTCATTGCCTGTGCTTAGGACATTGCACTCTAAGGTATCTTGCATTGCTTTGGTATCTAGGTTCTGTAAAATGTATGTATTGATACATTTCGCGAAATTACACATGTGAACACTTTTCAAGTGTGTCACCGCATTTCTGCCTGACATATTGGCTTACACTGGCCTGTTGATGAGTATGACACAGAATGGAAGTGTCTTCAATTGGCATCTGATACATCAATGTTGTTTTGATATGGTCAAGGCTATATGCTGTAAAACACCCATACTTCGCCCAATTGACCTCAGAAGTGATGAACCTATATGGGTAATTTGCAATGCATCAAAATCTAGTGTAGGTGCAATGTATGGCCAAGGATCCACATGGCAATCCTGCAGACCTGCAGGATTCATGTCAAAAAAGTTTACAACAGCCCAACACAATTATTGAGTACATGAACTCGAAACACTGGAGATACTGGAAGCTCTCCTCAAGTGGGAGGATAAACTGATGGGCTACCGCATCCATGTTATCACAGATCCAAGCCCTAGAATTTTTTAAGACTCAGTCTCACTTAACCGGACAACAGATGAGGTGGATGGATTACCTCTCGTGGTTCAACTTTGATATCACTTATATCAAAGGGGAAAATAATAAGGTGGCTGATTGTCTCAGCCAGTATTATGAGAACAATACTTGGGAAGACATTCACAGGATGGAGGAATACGTACATGCTGACGTATGTATCAATCCTAATGGCGATAACCTCCCCCCAGACTGACTGCAAGAAGTCCATGATAAGGTTGTTGAGATACAAGCTATCCAGGAGCAGACCTGCCATCATAGTCGATGACTACAGGAGAAGGTGGAACTTCGAGATATTGAAGCGTTGGAACTGGCTGAGGGTACTCAACAAGCACCCCTGGAGATGCCAGCTTCCAATGATGAGCCCCACGTCGAGATGACCCTGGAAGATGGACTACTATCTGGGCCCAGTATGACGCCTGTACACCAGTCAGATGATCAACTCACTAAGTTGATTAAGCAATCATACTTAACTGAACCATTCTTCAAAATGATTATTGAAGACCCAATGGCCAATTGTACATTTGTAGTATGAGAAGGGCTGATATGGATGACCAATGGAAGAGGAGACGAGGTACTGTGTGTACCTGATAGAGTGCATAATGAACACTCCATGAAGGAGATTATCCTAGATCAAGCACATGAAATTCTGGGCCATTATGGGTTCCAGCAAACGTCTGAGTACATTTGCCGTTGGTACTAGTGGCCATGTATTGTATCCGATACTAAAGATTTCTGTAAGACTTGTCAACCATGTCAACAAGCAAAAGGAGGAAACAAATCACCTTCCAGAAAACTGCACACAATGCCCATCCTGTCTAAACCATGGGATTCCATTGGAATGGACTTCATTGGGCCATTTCCCGAAATTGAAATTGACCACTGGAAGTTCAACTACCTATGGGTGGTAGTATGTCAATTAACCAGCATGGTGCATCTGGTTCCGGTCCACACTACGATGACTGCGTCTCATCTCTCAGGCATATATATGCAGGAAATAGTTCAGCTTCATGGACTACCAAGCTCCATTGTGAGTGATTGAGACTCAAAGTTCATGTCAAAATGGTGGAGGGAACTTCACCAGATGCTCGGCTCTAAATTGCTCATGTCTACATCCTTCCACCCACAGACAGACAGTATGACTGAGCGAATGAACCAATCGGTGGGACAGATCTTCTGTGCATCCGTGCACCCAGACCAAAAAAATTGGTACTATCAAATTGATATGATGGAATTTGCTATCAACACAAGTGTTAGCCAGATGACACGCTTCACCCCATTTGAGCTTAATGGGGGTTACTTACCATCAATGATAAAGGATCATGCACGAGCACCAACCATGCCTCCAGGGGTGAAACAGTTTGCAGATCAGGCACTGGCAAATCTAGCCCTGGTGCACAACTCAATTATTGAAAATCGTGTATTTCAAACACACCATACTAATAGGTGTCAATCAGCAGAACATCTGATCATGAAAGGGGATCTTGTATACCTCTTGACAAAGAACTTGAATCTTCCAAAAGGAAGGGCTCGCAAATTATGCACAAAATACATTGGGCCCTACAAGGTTGAGGCTGCCTTCCCAGAAACCTCAATGTACACAATACAGTTACCTGTAGCCCTCCAGGAGAGGCACATACACCCGATGTTTCATGTCAGCCTGATCGGACCATATCATCCCAACAATGATATCATCTTCCCTAACCGATCTCAGCCTGACCCCTATGACTTCAGCGCAGCTGACGATGCAGAGTGGTTTGTCGATGAGATCATTGGCCATCGCTGGACCAACTGAAAGCTGGAGTTCAAAGTTTTCTGGTCCCTTGGTGATACAACCTGGGAACCAGCATCCTCTTGTAATGATCTTGCAGCATTGGATCGATATCTCAAAGGTTATGGGAGTGAAATACCCATGCCAGCTGTCACGATGAAATAGCGGCACATGTGTTGCTAATGCGGGCTGAATGAGTAATTGAGCTGGGTTACCGGGTTGATTGCCACATGCATAACACAATATTTGCCAATCAACAACCCTTCAAGTACCCGCTATCGACACTATGGCCAGCTTCCCTAATTTTTTCCTCTATCTCTTTCGTTTACTCGCCCACATAATATTCTATGTTTCTCTACTCACTTGCACTCGTTACTTGGTGCTCAGTCGTGACTCTAGGGAGTGACCACAACGACAACGACGGTCGTCCTCCTTCTCCATCAGACTGGTCTATGTTTCCACTATGGGGAAATCAGCCGCCTGTACAGTGGGGAAATACTGGCCCTGGGACACAATATGGTAACCCGCAATGGGGAGTTAGCGCTCCCAATACTGGAACCCCATCCAATTGGGGCACACCTAGCCCATTCTATGGTCAGAATCCCATTGCGCCATTACCGGCACCTCTGGGTATGTTCTACCCACCGAACTGGCACCCTGGTGGATTTGGATATGTCCACCCACCAATGTACCCCCCTGCACTGGCAACGGCATGACAAGATAGGATGACTGTCAATGACAACCACACACATCCCCAAACTGTGAATAATGACCCAGATAATCTGGACCAAGAGGCTTCAAAGGCTGATAAATGCAAAAAGAAAGCTTCAGCCCAAGAGACAATACAACATGACGATGAGATTAGTTGGCACCATACAGAGGGGAGAAGACGTGACATGAATGATCTACCAATACCCCCGAGGTATTAGACATAGCCTGTCAATTGCATGATCAGGATCGTGTGCATGATCTTGAGGATTGCCTCTGAACAGCACACAAATCTTTGGCACACCCATTAGAGCGCACCCAGAATCTTGAACATGACCTCGAATGCACAAACCGAGGAATGAAAAGACCTTGCTCTGGGCATCGAGACAAGGGGATGGCTGATCCTGCTAGTAAACAACTCAAGCAGCCCACTGAAGGATGTTCACGTGATTGCCGCAATGAGATGAGTCATACTGACGATGACTCCACAGTGGATGGTTATCTATTGGAATCATCTAAATGAACTCTAGGTGACGCTGAACGACGATCCTCCCAAGTGAGGATCCCAAAGCTACGAAAGAAGGAGAGTACTCGTACAAAGCAGTTAACACTGCTCCCCCGCTGTATCAAATACCTGACTCCACAAGGTGGCATGTCATACTCGAGAGATAGCCGAGTACATCTGTCTCTGGGTATTGAGGAATCCTCCCCAGAAGACTGGTTTGCATTCTTAACTGGTATGATGGGTGTCCCACCTGTACACCCTGATAAACCCAGGTGACCCCCATCATCACATGGTTCTTCAGACGAAAGTGATAGTGATGAATAGGATGAGCCGCAACACATCAAATAGGATCAAGATAATCCACTACCTAAAAACACTCCTACTTATAAGCACAAGGAGTGTGAGATATTCCTCAAGGTTGAACAAGAAAAGTTTGACACAAGCATGTGGAACCAAGCACTGGATACTTACAACAATGCTCTCACATGATGGGAAGCTCAACGAGGCCAACTACCTCCTTCACTAACCTCTGTGATGATCACTGGAAACTTGGAGCGTGATAATGGGTTCTGGGGTATGCTTGGACCTGGGCTGCTCTATGTATGCAAGTACAACATGGTACTTGCTAATTCCGAAGCTGTTGGTGCAGCTTGCGCACTTGAAGGCAGTAGGGGAATTCACCCCCTGTCAGCCCTTGAATTACAGCCGAATCCTCAAGGATTTCCAATGAATATACAAGAAATAACAATGATGGTGCATGATATACGCAACTGGCAACCCCATTGGCAGAATCTTTTATATCTACTTGTGGATTTCCATCACATTGCTTCCAATGTTCGGCTTGAGTATCGTGATTTGACAATGCAGACCACCATGGTCAGGCTAGATGATGAATGGGCCAATATACAAGGCCAATTTGACTCAATAGACCCTCCTGATTTCATACTGCTACCACAGTCGTGCTTGATGTCGAATTCTCGTAATGCAAACCATGGTGCTGGACTGGTTTACCCAATCAATGGTATCATTGATCAATGGTGCCATTACATTGCACACCATATGCACCCTGGAGGATGGAGTACCCCATCCGGAATAGGTATGGATACCTCATTTCAAGTTAGTATCCCCCATACTTGGGGTTACTTACTGTCAATGGCCCTGTCCCTGGAGAATGACCACTATGGTGCCTGTAGCACCTATTCACGAATATTTGCAGGCATCGTGGCGCGCCCTTGATAGTACTCCATTTGGATGGATGAGATAAACTTGTCTACAGGCAGGTCTACTATCCAAATTGCTGAGTCGAGCAATGTCCTCGAGCACATGGAGTGGAGTGCACAAGGATGAGACCTATCTGAGGACGATGTCATCGAACATCTAGCCATTAATGGGATAACTCAAGCTATAATAGACAGTGCCTATCCTTATGGTGTTACCTTCATTGACCGCGGTCTATCCACAGACTTGTCCCACACAGACTTTTACTTGGACGTCGACCAACACTGTCATGTTTTACTCAACACTTATGGCATTCTGCCTACAATTGATGCCCACCAAGGATGGTGGTACCCAGATACTCATGATGTGGAACACATTCAAGTCCTTTAACATGTGCAGGACTTTGAAGCTACTGAACGGCATGCAGGGGAAAGCTCTTCAACACCCTTGGATTGCCCTGTGTTCAACTGGTTTCACATGGGTGAACATTATGCATATGAGTGGCTTGCTGAATGGCTGCCACCCATTCCCAATCCTGGCCTTGCATCACGTGTGCCATCACCACAGTCACTTCCATTGTCAGTAGACAAGGATGTGGTGATGGACCTGAACATGAATGGTACTCTACCTATCACTGGACCTGACTTGACCCTGACAGGGACTGTTCCCTGCCAGGATGGCACCGTAGCGATGGCGATCACACAGATGGACAGGTCCATCGACATGAGTGCTCAGGTTGCTACCACCCACGAAGACTTGGATGTCAGGCATTTAACATTGAGTGTAACTGACAATACAATGCAGGATGATCACCCTCTGGTTCCCCCCGCCAGATTGGACAATGTTGCTAAGGATTCCCTGGCAAAAATCCCAAAGGGGGGCGTGTAATGGGCGGTGACTACACATGCAGTAGTCACCATACATACTATCTTATCTTATCTTAGTGACTTGGTATAAGTACTGTTGGATTTTATAAGTATGACTTGTCTTTTATTCTTTTACCATCTTGTACACACAGTAGTCTTACCATATAATTTGGTCTACACTACCCTGCGTGACACAAAATATAAGGAATCTTTTACAGTGGCAGCATTGAGGGTGACAACCTCCCATGTGCGATTACAGTCAACACAACCCTGATCCTGCATGGAGGATACAGGGCTGCCCTCTTGTTTTCTGACTTTGTCAGAGCCGGATCCTCAAAGGCAGGAGCAGGTTCTTCAACTTCTGCAGCACAGTCTTTAGTGGAGGCTGCAGCCTTGCATTTGTTACAATCCTTGGTCTTGTGCTTGCTTCTACAGAACATACAGAGATTGTTCTTCTGGCAGTGGTCCTTTTCTTCTTGAGTAAGGCAGCCATCCTTGCCTAGTTTATCAGCATAGGGCTTCAGATTGGAAGTGGATCCTGAGGAATTGAAATCAGAAGACTTCAGGGCCAATGATGAACCTAAAGACTCCTGCAGACAGAAAACACAAGACCTGTAATGGCTAGTGTAGTCAAACACAGAATCTGAAGGCAGGTTTTAGCAAGTCTAGTCTTGCACCTCCATGTGATGACTGTAGCTTCTGGTGAAGTAGCAAAGTATTGCTACACTTTGTTATGATTCTCTGAAGGCTGTTTGTTATGCCTGGACTCGGGAATAACAAACTAGCAGGACGTAAGGGCTGTATCGTGTTTGTACAGTCACCCAAAGTCTGCATTGTTGCTATCGCGAGCAGTTATAATGCTTAGTCATAAAGACTGAGAGAAAGAATCCGGTATGTATAAACTTAGCTCAAAGCTAAGGGAATCTAGGTACAAGGATATGCG
Source organism: Armillaria cepistipes (assembly GCA_900157415.1). Lineage (NCBI taxonomy): Eukaryota > Fungi > Basidiomycota > Agaricomycetes > Agaricales > Physalacriaceae > Armillaria > Armillaria cepistipes. Next base: position 137,487 of record FTRY01000041.1, read on the forward strand.
ACCTTAAGTACTACTGAGTCGGAGTCTGAATACAGGTCGTGGTATACGTGTGTTAAGCTGAGCGAACATGCGAGGCGAACATGAGTCGAAAAGTCATATGATGTGGAGATTATTAGGTAAGAAGATAAGCGAAGCGCCGAGATAAGATGAGATTAGATAGGTGCTGAAGATTAGATAAGGGAAAATCGTAACATTACCCCCTCGTTAAGGCAGGCATCCCGACTGCCCGTATGTCTTCTATAGGTATGCGTTGGGGTCGTCCCATGTCGCGGGTTCTTCGTCTTTTGATTCGTTTGCCCAATACTCTTTTATGAGTTCGAGCCATTCGAAGGAGTACTCCTGCGGTGGGCGCACCCATTTATGGAGTCCATCGTTTCATTGGATGAGGTATTTGCAGTCACCGTTGTCCAAGTATTCGTGGTCGAGGATCATTGTGACTGTTTTATCGGTGGGCGTTGTTACGGTTTTTGTAGCGTCAAGTCTTCTGGCACTGTCGTTCCTGTTCTCGTAGTCTTCGATGGCTTCTTGGGCATTGCCCATTTCCGAGTCGCGGACCCACGAATTGTGTTCGCACGTCCATCCTTTCCATTTGACGAAGTAGTCAGTGACTTCGTATGGTTTCTTGCCTCGTCCGCCGCGGATCGTGCATGGTCGAGAGTCCAAGACTTCTTCAATTTCGAATTCCTCCTCGTCATTGATGAGGTCGGGAGGAGGAGCGGGCGGTACTTCCTGATTAGGGAAGGCCGGCGGGATGTACGGGGTCAGAAGCTTCTCGTTGAAGCGCGGATGAATCTTCCAGTGTCATGGGAGCTTTAGCTTGTAGGCTGCTGCTCCGACCTTGTCGATGATCTCGAAGGGGCCGATGCGCTTGTCGTCGAGCTTCTTCTTGGGTCGTGGAAGGTGGAGGTTGGTGGAATCCAACCAGACCTTGTCGCCGACTTGGTAGTCATGGGAGTTTGTCTTTCGTTTGTCATACTGGCACTTCATATTGGTCGCAGCCTTCTGAAGCGCATCGCGGGTTTCACGATGTATGTTGCTCATCGTCGTCATGAATTCCTCCGCTGCTGGATTGGAGATTGAGTAGTAGTTTGAGGCGTCGGGAATAAGATGCGGGTTCTGTCCATATAGGACCATGAAGGGGCTTTTGCCCATCGCACTGTGGATTCGATTGTTGTGCGCGAACTCTGCGAGCGGCAGCCAATCGGTCCAATCGTCCTGTCGATAGTTAACGAAGATCCTGAGATATTTCTCGATTTCTTGGTTAACTCATTCGGTCTGGCCATCCGTCTGAGGGTGCCAGGTGGTCGATGTGTTGGGCGTAATGTCAAGGAGTCGGTACAGTTCCTTCATGAACTTGGAGACAAATTGAGGGCCTCGGTCCGAGATAACGACTTGCGGCATGCCGTGCTTGGCGTAGACGTGGTCTCGGAGAATTCGCGCCCATCCTTCGGCTGACAATTTGACATTACAGGCGACAGGGATGATGGCTTTCGAGAAACGGTCAACAATTACTAGAAGGGCATTGCAGCCATTTGACGTGGGTAACCCGGTGACCATATCCACCGAGATGTGGGTCCATGGTCCTTCTGGTACGGCATTCGGGTTAAGCGGGGCCGCCTTGGGCTGTGTGCTTGACTTCGTTCGTTGACAAACTTCGCAGCCTTTGACGTAGGCTTCGACAGTCTTCTTCATCTTTGGCCACCAGTACTCTCTGAGGACCAACTCCTTCGTTTTCTCAATACTCGGATGTCCGGCCGAGACGTGGTCGTGGAACTGGGCGATGATCTCACCTCTAAGCACGTGATGGCGCGGGACATAGATGCGTCCGTCATACTTCAAGAGTCCTCCTTCAAGAGTCCTCCTTCGCGAGAGACTCCTCATTCGTGAGCGAGGGAGGTCTTAATACCCTCGTCCCATAACTCTTCCTGTCGAGTAGCTTCCTCGACCTTTGTATGAACTTTGTTCGTCGTGGGCATGATGAGCGCCCGGAAATGTGTGGGTTGAAGGATGACAATGTTTCTGTTGTCGTCCTTGCCTTGATCGTGATCATCGCGGCGAGACAATAAGTCGGCCTTCTTGTTCAGAGCGCCTGGCTTGTGATGGAGAACGAAGTGGTATTCTGCCAACTCTGTCACCCAGCGCGTTTGTCGTCGGTTTAGCTTCTGTGGCTTTCGGAAATACTGGAGGTTCTGATGATCTGTCCAGATTTTGAAGTCTACGGCGGCGCTCATCAGGTAATGGCGCCATTCGTCGAGCGCCAGCATGATTGCTAGCAGCTCTTTGTTGTATATTTCGTAGTTGCGCTCGGTGACAGAGAGCGACTTCGACATGAACGCCACTGGGCGCCATTTTCCGTTCTGCTTCTGACTAAGCACCGCACTGACGGCACCTTCACTGGTGTTGGCTTCGACCATGAAGGGGTCGGTTTTGTTGGGAATGGCGAGGATGATGTCCTCGGCCATGCGTCTCTTGAGTTCGGCAAAAGCTTCATCCTGCGCGGATGTCCACTTCCAGGGTGCGAGTCCAGTAAGGGCAGTGAGCGCCTTTACGACCTTCAAGTAGTTCTTGATGAACTTTCGGTAGAAGTTCGTGAAGCTGAGGAACGACTGCAGTTCCCGCTTCTTCATTGGCGTGGGCCATTCGGCGATCCCGGCAATCTTGACGGGGTCCATACGTATTGAGTTTTCAGAGATGATCACGCCGAGGTACTCGATTTCTAGCACCTCGAATTCGCACTTCTCCGCTTTGAGGAAAAGCTTGTTCTCGCGTAGGCATTGGAGAACTCGTTTGACGATTTGTCGATGCTCGTTCAAGTTCTTGGAGAAGATCAGGATGTCGTCGAGGTAGATCGTGACTTTCCCTTCTCCAATTAGATCATGGAAGATGTCGTTCATCATCCATTGGAATGTTGCGGGCGAATTGGTGAGCCCAAAGAACATGATGGTGGGTTCGTATAAACCCCGATTCGTTCAGAAGGCAGCCTTCTCTTCGTCCCCTTCCTTGATCCTGACGTTGTTGTATCCAAAACAAACGTCAAGCTTGGTGAAGTATTTGGCTCCATGAAGCTTGTCGATGAGCTCTGAGATGAGTGGGAGTGGATAACAATTCTTAATCGTCATTTCGTTCAGCTTTCGGTAGTCCTGGACTGGACGTAACGTGCCATCCTTCTTCTTGACGAAGAAGAAGGGGGAGGTGAAGGGAGACTTCGAGGGGTGAATGCGCCCTGATTCTAAGTTCTCGTCGAGGAACACGTCGAGTTGCTCCTGTTCGTTTCGGTTCAAGGGATATACCTTGCAGTCGAGTGTCGACTTTGTGTTGGGAGTCAGCTCGATGGCATGGTCCCAAGGCCTTCGTTCTGGTAGTTCGTTGAAGCTCTCTTTCGAGAATAAATCGCGGAAAGAGTGGTAGTCTTCGGGAACCATCTCTTCGAACATTCGTTTCGGCTTGGTCGCGTTAGCGTGATGAACGCTGCGGATGATGAGTTCCTCATCCATTCGTACGGCGAGGATAGTGTCTCCCTCTTCGAGTTCTTCGTCCCATTTGTCGTCGGGATCTGAATCGGGCAGGCTGAAAGCGTTGCCTGTGCAAGAGCATCGACCGAATAGGATCGACTGCGTCTTCCAGTTGACTGAAGGATTATAGCGCTTCAGCCAGTCGTGGCCTAGGTAGATGTCCTTCTTGCCTAGGTTCATGACGGCAAGGTCGATGTGTTCTGCATGTCCTTTGATCATCATTCGGGTTTCGACGTATTCGGTGATGTCCCCGCCTGCATTGCGGGTTCCATTGGCGTTGTAAACGGGGATCGGTACATTGATCTTCCGAGTCGGTAAGTCGTGCTTCTCGACGAAGCTTCGGTTGATGGCGCTGCTCGTGCAGCCACTATCAAGGAGGCCCTTGGTGCTTAGGGTCTTCGTTCCTGCGATGGGGTTTAAGACGATGTCGACAAGGAAATTGTTCTTCGAGCTTTCTTGGCTGTGAACAATGATCGGCGGGTTACGGAGCTCGTAGAGTCGTTCCCTAGCGTTTTCTCCTCTGAGTCGGAGCTCGTCGAGGAGTTCGTTTGTCATCTCGACGCCCTTGTCCTTGTGTATCCATACTGCAACGGCAGCGCGGGCAGCGTTGTCGTTTCACGCTTCACAAACCGCGCAAAGCGTCCAGTCGACCTCGAAAGGTCTGAACCATCGGTGAGGGGCCTCTCGAACCTTCGCACTGGCCGTAGAAGGCGCAGCTACTGTCGGTGAGGTCACCTCGTTCGTTCTAACGTGAGTCGGGCCCACCCCCTCATTAGGGAGTGGGCTAGTCGTTTCCAAGGATTTCGGAGAGTCGGGAGGTGTCAGCAATTCGGCGGACTTCCTTTTCGGGCTGACTACGGGACTTCCCTTTTTCAGCCATTGTCGGTATGTGGTGTCGTTGTCGGGATCGGGAACTTCAACCATAGTTACCGTATGCCCCCTATTCACTGCCTGGGCGCTAGCAGCTTCCTTCCTTTCTTTGGCTTCGCGGTATCCCGAGGAGTTGTCGGGATGGGAATCAATAACAGCACGAGAGGGGCCGTCCCGGTCCATGCCATAAGTACGGTCAGGGATAGCAGGTTTGACTTGTGCCGAATGAACGGACTTACCAGTCTGGCCTGCTCCCTCTTGTGACTTTGAAGTGCTTGTTCGACTTTGCAAAGTCTGCCCCTCGGGGCCTACGACTCGGGAAGGGTCAGCTAATAGAGAACTCCTCCTAGCTGCATCGATAGCGTCAGCTCCGTCTTTGCCCTGACCTACCGGTTCGGGCATCTTTTCGGTCGGGGCCGCCTCTTGTGCCCCGATGGTTCTTCGGCCTCCTCGCTGGCTCGCTTCTGTCTTCGTTGAAGCCTCCACTCGGGGAGATTTAAACTTCAACTGCCTCGTGATCCGCTCCATACCAGGGGAGGTTTCGGTGCCTCTGCCTATTCCCTCTGAACTTGCAGCGCGGCTGGAGCCCCATGGAGGTACCTTGCCAACGAGCAAGGCCACTTCGTCAGAGTTCGCGCTAGGTGCTTGCTCCGCCCCATCCGATTGGGCATGCATCACCGCAGCTTGAAACTTCCTGAGGGAAGGCCTCGACTGGTGCACCGTCATTAAGATGGGTGACGATATGGTGGTCGCCTTTTCGTTCGATGCTTTCGCTCGTGATGAGTTACTTGCCGGACGTTTAGTCAGTTTTGGCAGGGCTCTGACAACCCGGTCGTCGTTCTCTAGAGAGGAGTTGTTAGTATCTTCAATCGGAAGGATACTGTATCGGTTGTTCGATTCTAATACTGGTGGTGGTCAGGTGGAAGTCATAAAAGCCCGCCCCAAAATGTGGGGCGGGGGTATATTTGAATGCGCGTTAAGTAAAGTGTCTGTTTGTGATATAAAAGTGTCAGACCAGCCGACAGAAGAAGAGAGTTCACCAGTATGTAAGTCCTTGGTCGTTGCAGCGGAATCGTGCGCTCGACGACCTACTCTTTTACCACCTCAATCTTAGTGTTCTCGCCGAGAGATTCCATTGGAACCGCCTCGACAGCACGTACCGCTACCTTCTTGGTGGGGCAATCTTTGCTTAGATGCCCCCGCTCGTTGCACTTGAAGCAACACCCTTCGGCACGCTACTTCTGCTTCTTCTCTTCTCATGCGTCTACGTCCATTGGCTGTCCTTGCCCTCCGAACGTCTTCTGCGCTACTGTATGCCATTGGCCCTGGGTGTCGCGACCTGAGTTTCCTCCAGAGGAACTTGTCGCGCCCCCTGCAGTGTTCTTTGAACTGCTGGGGGCGGTAATCTGTTTCTGTCCTCTGGACTTCTTGTCGTTGCCTCGATCGCGCTGACTGATGTCGTGGGTTTCGTTGTAAGCGCGATCTCGCTGTCGCTCCTCGTACATGACGAGGATCCTTTCCTTCCACTCGTCGTAGTTCTGGGGAATTCCGACCCCGATGCTGGTGATGATCGAGGTGAATGACCAGGGGACTCCCTGTCGTACGGCGGCGACCATCGTCCCACGGCGACCGGTGTTGTCGCACCTTCCTGCCAACTTGGCTTCGTGTTCCAGTTTCTGGAAGAAGACGGTGGCGGGATCGCCTGCCATCTTCATCGTTTTCATCCGCTTCTCGTGCTCCTCTTCGCAGGTGGGATCTCTGAACATCGCCTTGAACTCGACGATGAAGTCGTCCCAGTGCGGATATCGGTATCAGGGTCCGGCGGGATCTCGGTAGTCGTTGACCCAGAAGTCCTCTCAACGGTGGGTCCACCAGTCCTTGGCGCGTTTGATGAAGAGAGAGGTGGCACACACCACCATGAGTGACGACATGCCTCTGAATTGGTGGCGGAACATCTCAAAGTAGGCGTTGCAGTCGCCGATGAAGCAGTCCATGTCGTCGTGTTCTCCTTTGAAGGGCTCAGGCAGCTTCATGATGATTGGCCTTGATTGAAGGAAAGCCGGGGGTTCGTTGGCATCCCAGTCGCCGACTGGCCCGATGCCTGGCGGGGCCCATCTGGGCGGTCGTGGGATCGAGTAACGATCCGGGTCTGGAGCATAGGCAGGTGCTCCGGGCCTGCCTCATTGGTTTGCGTGTTGTCGCAAGTCTGTGACATCGTTGTGGAGCCACAGGTTCCCATCCCGAAGGAGAGCCACCTGCTGGATCAGCTGATCCATTCGGTCCTGTGGCAGTGCTGGCGGTTGCTGTGGCACCGGTGGTGGCTGTGGGACTTCTCCGCCCCAGGGATCTGCGACATCTCCCATGTCGACTCCTCCCGCTCCTGCTCCTGTGATGAGCCTGCTCATACTCGGTCCCGAGTAAAACCTGGGGGCCCAAGGGTTCGGTGGAGAGTCGGCCATTGGTCATGGATCCTCCCAGTTTGCATCTTCAGGGTGATACCCCAGGTAGACGGACTCCCAGTCGTACTGGAAGTCATTGATCATTGTCCTCTCGATGGAGGCGCTCGTCGAGTCAGAAAGCGAGGGACTCGAGCTGCTCGCAGAGGAGTTGGGACTCCTCCTTGGTTCATGCCCATAAGTCTGGGCATTGGTGGCCTGGATGGGTGCGGAATAGCTCCCGATTGCGGTTGGCATATACTCTGGCGATGAGTTCTGCGTCGGTGGGTTCGCCAAAATGGAACGGCGCTCCCCGGTTGGTGGCGAGGTAGTACTCCATGTCCTCGCACGTCCCTCGGTGTTGCCAGTCGGTCCTGGCCTCAATGTCTGCTCTTCGAAGCTCCCATGCCTCGACTCGTTTGGGACCGAGAATGTCTCGGTCGATCTGTTCGAGTGCGTTCCACTCGTAGTCGGGTCCCTCCGCATTGAAGGGATCTGTTGTGCTGCTATGATCGAGGCGTGGAACGGATTCCGCGACTGGAATATCGGCGTCGGTTCGTCGTTGTCGTCACTCTGGGCTATCGGGCTCATCGGAGCTGTCACTGGCGTCGGACTTGTCAGGCCACTGTCCGTATGGGACAGGCGGGACTCAGTTCCTTCTCAGGGTAGGGAAGGGTATGTAGCTTCGCCGAAGAGCGGCGAAAGGGTCGTGGACATCGTAGGCGGGCGAGTGGAGCCCATTCCTAACCCTTGGGATGGCCAATGCCTCTCTGGTGAAGTAGGGGGGCGAGGCGTTGATGTGTTCGTCCTTGATGTAGACGTTGTCGGTGGCGAAGACGGGTTCGTCTTGTGCATTCTGTGCGCGGGCTCATTCACTATCCCCTGGATTCCAAGATCCTGTGGGGTAGTCGGGGTCGTTAGCAGTGTCAGAAGGCGCAGCATCGCCCCATGGGTCTGCTGTCTGTGCACCCCATATGTGCCATGCCGAGGTGCCTGGGTCCTCAAGTTCGGGTGCTGGGGAGTGACGTCCATCGAGCTCCCTGGTATCGTGCTGGGTCGGGAGCTCCTCCTGACTTGAGTAGTACTCGTCAGAGGAGGGATCCCGAATCGTGACCGTTCGCCTGTGAAGGGAACGGGTGGTGGTCGTTGTGCTAACGGATGCCAGGTCCGTGTGTATTGTTGGTTGTCGTCGCTCGAATCGGGGGACGACATAGTGGGCGGGGAAAGGGGCGAGTCTAAAGTTGGTTCTTGGGAGTCTCCTTCCTCGAAGGAGTCCCAGTCGTTGCAGGTGTCTGCGGATCTCTTCTGCGTATATGAGTGTGAGGATTAGGATGGTGGTGAAGGTCGTGGCAATAGCAATAGCTATGCCTAAGCTGATCAGTTGGAGATCAGTCAAATCGGGGCTCATCGACGGGTGTAGTGGCGGAGACGGAGGTGTTCTCTGTAAACCATGATGACGAGTTCAAAGAGGAGGACGGTGAGGTTATCAAAGATGATTTTATCCTCTTCGGTCGGAGTCGGCGGCAGGGTTTCAATCGAGATTGTTGTCGTAATCTCCCCCGTAGTAGCCACAGTAGTTGTAGTGGGAGTCGGAGTCATTGGGTTCTGGGGTGCGGCACCGTTTTCCATGGCGCTTGTGCTTTCGGTTGCGGGATTGTCTGGTCCTTCCGCCAGCTTTGGGTTTTTCGGGCTTTCTGTCGCTGCGGTCCTGTTTCTTTTGTCCTGGTCGCATAAGGGTCTCAGTAAGAGACGCTGTTATGGATAGTGATGGAGGGTTTGGGTCTGAGGATACGGGGCTGGATGTAGTGGTGAGGCAGAAGAGGTATCTCTTCTGGCTCATTGGGGTAGGCGAGTGCGAATAAGAAAAAGACGAATGCACAGATCACGATTGTTCCAACAGTGATGATTGCGATTATGGCCTTGTTCATCTACGTCTTTTGAGACGTCGATCCGCAATGTCAGCTAAGAGGGTGACGAGTAAGAGGAGGAGGAGTCGATAGATGATAACGAAAACAACATCGTTGTTCGGGTGTCATTTGTGGGGTTGGGGACGTTCCTCGGCTAGCGTAGGGAACATTGTGAAAAGCTTTGAGCTAATTGTTATGCCCAGACTCGGGGATAACAAACTAGCAGGACATAAGGGCTGTATCGCGTTCGTACAGTCACCCAAAGTCTGCGTTGTTGCTATCGTGAGCGGTTATAACGCTTAGTCGTAAAGACTGAGAGAAAGAATCCGGTATGTATAAACTTAGCTCAAAGCTAAGGGAATCTAGGTACAAGGATATGCGTCCTTAAGTACTACTGAGTCAGAGTCTGAATATGGGTCGTGATATACATGTGTTAAGCCGAGCGAACGTGCGAGGCGAACACGAGTCAAAAAGTCATATGATGTGGAGATTATTAGGTAAGAAGATAAGCGAAGCGCCGAGATAAGATGAGATTAGATAGGCGCTGAAGATTAGATAAGGGAAAATCGTAACACTGTTCAGAGGCTCAAGGTAGGTACATGAACTTTTCTGGAAGGGAAGGGATGCATAAATGTGGGTGTATGCTGAGCGGGGGTGACCTAGATGTGGTGCAAACTATGTGGGTGTCGAAATCCTAGCTGCAGATCCAGTTGGGGAACTGTATGTGAGTTAAGTGGTGCTGGTGCTCCAGGTGTGAGCGAAGCTTTGTCCAAGATGAAATATGCGCAAGCAAGATATAGCTCTAAACAATCCTAATATCAAGCAAATCAGTATCAATCTTGAGTCAAATCACAAGGGCAACTGTAGCAAACTTTCTCTTCTATGAGAAAGGTAGCTAAGGCCTCAAGGTGTCTAACTCTACAAGAGTTAAGTGGTGTTGTTTCCTAAGTTTGGAAATGGTTGAACTAGGTTGTTAGTGGCTAAAAGCTTCAATCCCTGCTGTGGATTGCTGTTTAAGGCACACAGGTATGCAAGTGAACTTAAAATGTCAAGGATGCTATGCAAGGGTGACCAGTAAAGGTTTCCTAGCGAAGTTTTGGAACAGAGGTAAGCATGTGAAGTTATGGATAACTTTTATTAGCGAAGGGAAAGTTTGCTAAATGTTATTTCTCTAATGAACAGTAGAGAAGCAATAACTTCAGGTGTGTGTATCGGATCTAGGAGGTGTGTAAGGTAATGTACTTGTGGGCAAGTAACTCCCTTGGGGTTCATCTCCTTCTCCTTTCATACTTTTAGTTAGCTACTTTTATACTACTTTGAGAATTACTTGTAGGTAAGCTACATTTGTCCTTGCCCTGTTAATTTGCAACACAAGCAAACTATTTACTGTGCAATAGAGTATTCTTATCCTTTCTTTACTAATGCTGAGTTGAGATCTGTCAGCAGCTGTGTAACTTTAAGAACTATGCAACTGTGCATAGCTGTGCATAACTGTGCATGTAGCTTCAGTTACTGTGCAATGCTGCTGCAAAGCAAACTTCCTGTGCATTTACTAAGCTATGAACTGTGCAAAGTAAACAGCCTTGGTAAGGCTTTAACTGCTGCTGACTGTAGCAAATTATAATAGTTCGCTAACTTGTCATTAGAGTTGCATAACAGGATTCAAGTCTTTTACAGCTATTTCAAGTGATCTGGGAAAGCTGTGACATAGATTTGGGATGATTTTGGAATGGTTTTAATATGATTCATGATCAAAGTGCCTGACAATCATGGCTGGGCTTTGATATGGAGGTTCAGAAGGGGCAGAATGTTGCTAGATCATTATAGATCCACAAATTTATGAGCATACAGAGCCTGGAGGCTCATCACCAATCCGGAGGCTGAAGAGTTGGGGTTGGAATTGGAACCCTTGGATTTAGGGTTGTTGGAATATGAACTGGAGGACTTGTTTTCCTGGTTTTCACAGGATATCTCAGTCCTCTGAGTCCAATAGCAAGCATTAAATTCTTGTGCTAAGAAACACATGTCATGGAGATTGTTAGGCTTCCTGTGGTGAGCCATATCATCCTTGATGCAGGTGCAAAGTCCATGGTATAAGGCATGATGGAGGGAATTATCACCATAGCCAACTTGGGATGTGTATTGATTGAACTGAACTATATACATCATGGTCTGGTCTCTGTCACACATCCGGAGATGTTCTAGGGCATCCTCAGCATCTCCAATGGCATCAAAAGGACCAAAATTGGTTCGGAGTTCATCAAGGAATATGGCGTAAGAGTATTGCCACACTGGCAGATTCCATGGATTTGAACAGAAAATGTCTGGTTCAAACCAGTCAAGAGCAGTGCTGGAAAGAAAAGAGATGGTGTAGTTGACTTTATTTGTATCCACCACAAATGCAGTGGGTCTGTCATTAAAGTTCAACTGGAGGGAGACAATGAAAGCCTTGAGTTTCCATGGGTCGGAGCTGTCAAAAGTATTGGGTTCTTTAACCTTGGTGTGGATTTTATTAGGTCAAGGATTGTTTAGTGAAGTGGAAACCCCATGCAATAGATTCATGAATTCCTGCAAGAAATCTTGCTCATTGGGAGGGTTGTTGCCAGGTCTGCCTGGACCTCCTGGATCTCCAGGACCTCCAAGACCACCAGGTCCATTTGGGCTACCAGGTTGTGAGTTGGATCCATCATCACTGTGGTTGTGTTGGTTTGTAGTGTGAGTGGGGGTATCAGTTTCACTTCTGGAATTGTCAGATTCCATGGCGACAGGTTTCCCCCCATTGGATGTGGGTTGAGGTGCTGGGGTGTGTGGATCTGGGTTCTCCCAGTATCCATTGAATATGCCAGTCCTTTGGTGATGTGGAAGGTCATCTGGTGAAGGAGTGCCAAAAGGGGTAGGAGAACTGTAATGGTTGGATTGTCAGGCAGTGAAGCTGGAGTGACTGTAGGTTTCCCTACGGGATGGTTGTCCTCCAATGGAGGCCAATCCAAAAAGTTCCAGATTTTTCTTAGATACAGATGCTGTTATATCATCTATGGAGAATATTGGTGTTTTTCATTTTGGGCCTTCACCTGTTTCTGGTGGGTAAGTATGTGTGGTTGTCATGATTTAGAGAAATATTTGACTCAAGGAGTTGAGTTTGAATATACTGTTAGGGACATGCTAAATAAATAAAGGTAATTTGCACAAGTGGAGGTCTGCAGAGTGCATGGGCCTTGGCAAAGCTATTAGCAATGTTACCCTTGAGCTGAAGCCTTGAGATTGGGTTGCAGAGTGGAGTCCATGGAGAGCAAGAGTTTGGATAGAGTTAAGAGATAGTCTAACAGAGCAGAGGCTGCAGACTTGGAGAGCGATGGTAGTAGACTTAGAGTCAGAGAGAGATTTGACTAAACCAAGTTGATATTCAAACTGAGTATCTACAAGTAATTTCTACAGTATATAGATAAGTAGGTAGCCCGAGTCAGAGTCTGATGGATTCCGACAGAGGTCTGTTTGCTACCAGATTTGGGTTCTAGAGTTAATATGTGAAATAGTAAAATGAATGGAAATGAAATATTAAATGGAGCAGAGTAATGGTAAGCCGCCAGAGGCCATGGAGGTCCGGTACAGTACAAGATGTAATAATGCATATGGTCAGGAGCCACCCCAGCTTATGCATTATCACATTGTATGCACAAACACATTGTCATGTAGTGTGACAATGCTGTGACAAGATTATGTGCTGCACCTTGCTGCACTCAATTCGGGTATTTTCTTGCCTCTTTCTGCCTTATCTCCTGTGTATTTGCATTTTGGCCCCAATAGAATCAATTTTAGTGAGGTTTATACCAATCCATATAGTATTTTTGCAGGTGCATATACTCCAAATCCAGTAACCATTCAGATGTGATAATGCATATCTCTGCCAAAAAATTTCAGCAATGGTATGCATTATGAAATATTACATCTTGTGCATAAATTCCTGTGAACAAGGTCAGGAGTCACCTCATCATATGCATTATCATATCTTGTACTGTATTGTGATCTGGTAAGGTGAAGTCTGGGGGCAGATGGTGTAGTGGTCATCTCTGCTTGCTCAGTTGTATCTCGTTCCATACAGAAATTTTTATTTTCATGCTCGCAAGTTCGAGCCCCCCACCCCCCAGAAAGCAACACTCTAGACACTTTTCGGGTTCTACCACTGCCAATGTCTGAACCACGTGAAACCCAGCCACCCTTTCAAAACATGATCAAGCCGCACAGATACCCCCTCTAAAATCACACCCAATCTTATCTCTCCTTGCCATTCTGGGCATTGGTTCGAGCCCCTTCCAGTGATCTTTCGAATAAGACTGGGAAACAGAGTTGTGTGCCACAAGGCTGCCACCTGGTTGGGACCCAGGTGCAAACAAAATGGAGTGATGATCCAAGCACACCACAGCCCGGCACACCACCCCCACATCAATTGATCACACTGTGTTGGTGATCTTGGCCGAGTAAGGCAAGTCTGGGAAGGGAGTTAGGAGAAGGACTGGGATCGATGGAGTCTGGTGGGAAAAAGGGGCTAGGCCATGAGAAGGGTTAGGTGAAGAAACAAATGTGGCAGACAGATTGCAGCCATTCTCGGCAGAGGTCAGGATTTCCTGAAGGGGAGAAGGTGGCAGTGTCTGAGTCGCACCAAATTATCAAGGGCAAGGGATAATTCTGTGCCAACAGCACATGGGCTAGTTAAGCCAAACCAAATCGATGACATCATATATATGTAGCAACCAAGTACAAGTAGCAAAATTGGACTATACGTGCATGTAACCAATATACTCAGATTCAAAAAAAAAAAAAAAGGTGAAGTCTGTGTTTGAAGTTAGTATGAAGCAGAGGTCCACAGCATGCACATAACAGTCTCACTCATCACCAATTCCACTACTTTTCCTGCTTTAGCAGATATCCTGCTATGTAAGAAATCTACCTCACAAGGGTCTAAAACCTAAACACAGAGCACAATTGGCATATATTAGTCAGAGTACAAGTAGGTCAAAGATGCAACATAGAGATACAAATCAAAGGTTAAGAGCAAGAAGAGCCAAAAACAGCATATATGGAACTTGCCACAAGGGATATGTAAGCAAGAGGAAATAAATAATGTAGCTACCAGTCTGAAGGATATTCATATCCCTTACATGCTATCTCATTTCATCGTAAAAAAAACTCTGAGCAAGTAAAAGAGGCCGTATATGTCCGTGTTCATCAATCCGGGTCCGAGGTACTCAGCGAGGTCAGTGAATAGCCCATCAGCAATAGCCCAGTTATTCTCTTGCTTATTGAAGCCAAGCACAATGGGGGAGGCAGTGAATGAACCAGCATCGACGGCCTCATTTTAGTAGGGGAGCTAGGGTCATGGAGAAGGTTTTAGCAATGACTCGTTCTGCAGAAAATTTGGCTGGACATACAGGTCTGGTACATTACACTCTATGCGGAGGAGCATTGCATGGACATGGATGAAGTGTTGATGGACCTGCATTGCAAGGTAAGACCATCGATCCTGAGGCCGGGCATGGAATGTTGTTTATACATGTATGAATCTAGAAGTGTAGGTAAGATAATCTGCAACCATTGATATAAGACTACTAACTGTCCGGTTACATGTCGGCAATCATCGCCTTCTATTTGGTGTGCATGCACACCTATCAAAGGGGGGTTTAGATTAGCTTGTCATTGAACAACTCAATGAGTAGATCAGACCAAGACATCATAGTATGAAAGAACATTGGGAATGTTGGGTCAAACAGCAGACAACGCTCCTCCACATAGGTAATCTTCTCCTCTTGGCTCAAAGTATACCGTTGATGTGCTCGGTAACAGGCAGCGCACAAATGAAACAAGTGTCTAGATCATCAATCTAGATACTAAGTCACACACACACACACACACACAATCACCAATATTAAGTTTGAGGGTGAGTACAATAGAAGCACTCATGGTGTACATAGATTTCGATAATCAATTGGGTTTTGCTTCAAAACAACTTCGGTTCAAATCTAGAAGTGTTTACACAAGATACACTAATCGCGATAGCGAGATATATGGATGTGGGGGTTTTGTAAGGTATAATTTGAGTGGCTTAGACTTGAAATGACTTCATCTAGAAGAGCTGGTAAGGCTTTAACTAGGGAAGCTTTAACAATTGAACAATCAAAGACCTAGAGGTCTACAAAGAGCATAATTGCTCTGGAGTACACGGACTCGATTACAACACAAGCACACGCACTTGCAACAAAGAACCAAAGTTCTACAAAGAGTACACAGACTCTACAAAGAACACACAGGTCCTGGCTTCAAGTACGAGACTTGCAAAGAGTACACAGACTCTAGAGTACACTTGACTCATTAACTATTCAAACTTAAAGTGTTCTAGGGCTTATTTCACTTCAACTAGGCAACATCTTTGGTCTGTGGTTGACTTAGCACATCCAGATCACTTTAGTTGGTGAGGGAGCATGAGGCCTTTGGATGTGGAGCAGTTCAATTAACTAGCAAGGTGCAAACATGGGGATGACTCTTCTTCCTACTTAGTTCTCCTAGATTACTTATGGCTGCCCTTTTGGGGTTGACTTGGTAAACTTAATTCACTTCAGTTGAGGATATGCGATTAAACCAGTGATTGATTAGGTAGCTATAAGGCTACTAGCACAAATGTGGGGGAATGCTTTCCTGCCATTATGCGTCTAGTTGCTGCTAATTTATACAATTTCTAGCCTAGGTATAGGAGCTTGTATCTAAAAGTAATTATGGTATGAGCTTTAGGTATCAATACAAATGATAAGTAATTAATTTACAAGGATTGCGTCATTCCAAGGTTTCTATTCAGTTGAACGGAATGACTAGCGGTCATTCTATTGCCGAGGAGTGTCCTAATGGTCTATAGGAACTCCTCACTTCTCCTTCATGCCTTGCCGTGTGGATTCCTATTCAATACTACGGCTTGCGCAGTATTTTGAGGATGTAACCACTGATTGTGACTGATTGTCAGACTGAGATTGTATTGCTTCGATCAGTATGCGACCTTAATTAGCTATCTCGGCACCAAGCATCGGTTATTCAGTTATTCCTAGGTTTCACTGTGTGTAGCATTGTGGATTTAGCAATTCTTTTCTAGGTTTATTCAAGTTGTCGAGATGATGAGTAATCTAGTCCTTCTGTGTTCTGCTTTATTGTTTGTAACTCATCTCGATGTGTCCCTTGGTTCCAACTGTAAATAGTCTTGTTTTGGGCAGGGAATAGCATTCAGTGTTGAAGGCTTATAGAGTTGACTCATCTAGATGTCACTTCTAAGTCCGTTCTGATACTGTATTGCTCACTATCTTATGTAGTATACTAGCTATCAGTGTAAAGCCTTCACTATAGCTCTCTGTACCACTTGTAGACTGCGCTATTTGATAGAAATTTGCAAAATCTACAGGTAGCCTGATACCAAGTGTATCACCGTTAAGAGTATATCAGTGTCAAGGGATAAATGATCACCATTCCACACAAATGGCTCTTTGCAGCATGACTGTCAACTAAACCTTCCCAGTCATCCAGACAATTGGATGACCATGAACATTGACGTAAAGAGGTAGCTCAGAGACATGCAACCAATAAAGACAGAAAAGAACTGGACCTGAAGGGGTTAATGGCGATATAACGAGTGGAGCACAGAGATCCTTCAAGAGTGTCCCCAAAAAGGAGAAAATCTCATCAATGTTGACTACCCTTCCTTCCATTATAACACTGCCCACAGGCTGGCACCGAATAGAGGAAGATAAGTGACAAAGCAAACACATCCATAATGCTGCTGAATCACAGTAGCTATGGTCACCAATGCAACTAGGGAGACAGGAGGGTGAGGATGTTCACCTATTATACAAACAGCTTTTGTCTCCTACAGTGCTCCATTCAAGCCCTGGTCATTTCTTTAGTCCTCTTGCCACACAGCTGTGGAACAGATCTGCATTAGTAATCTGTCTGCATAAATGAGCACAATCTGACTCACCACCAAGTAGGACCCCACAACATATGAACCCCTAGGTATCCAACACATTTGTCCTTCTGTTGTGCCCTGTCGTATATGGACTGCAAGTGGAGTGCTATTCATTGTTGCGGTGTAAACTTCCCTTTGTGCTGCAAGGAATCTAATGCTCGTGAGAGGGTATCTCAACGAATACCTCCTCTGTGATCTACGTTTGCTGAGTCCAAATGTACGAGACCATGCTGCTTCCATTCCTCCAGGTAGAGATTGCCAGGAATGCATTACATCTTTGACTTCTGGGCCTCTTGATGATTCGGAAGCATTGATAGTTGATAGGACTGGGAGAAACAGGGGAAGTGACATTCTGGAGGGTTGCTAGAAGATGGTGGGTGCATGGGACTGATGTGCATGCACGATACTTCAGGTTTATGGGACTACATGCACAAGTCCAAGCACTCAGATTCCAGAGATGCTTGAGGGTGTCTGCACGATAGAATGTGGCTATGAAAGTTGGAGATTGAGTGTGACAATGTAAGCATGGCAGCATGGCAGCTAAGACAGTGGTTGGAGGATGTCACTTGACTTGTTCATGATAGCCAGAGAGGTTATTCATGTTCAAGAAGGGCCCGTTTCAGTGAAGCATTGAAATTGAGTGTAGACTTGTTTGAATTGATGATTAGGCAGTATGACCGACTTTGCTGGAAGAACAGGGACTAGTGATGCTGTGACTCAGCTTAAAGTCGCTTGAGCCAGTAAGCCGAGTCTTAATAAGTTGAGTCTGAGTCTTGATTAGCTCAGACTCATTCTAGGCTCAAGCCTATCAATGAGCCAGCTAAAGCCAGGCTCAAGTCACTTTAGCCTGAATGAAAGTGCCTGATTTGGCCAACATCTTCTTGGCCTTTATTCTCCCCCAGGATATATAAGCTCTCACCCTGTACTATGTAAAATAAGCTTCCAACAAATATTGAGGCAAATAGACATTCAAAATGCTCATTAATATCATAAAACGGAACAACCAAAGTTTGAGCATCAGTGCCCATACAAATGCCGAGGTCAAGCCGGTGTTTTCCTAAAAAGGTGAAGGGGCTGTAGTTTATAGCTATATTGAAGATGTACTTACAGATTTGCGAGTTGGACACCTATTTATCATCAGGTATTGATTCTGAAGGATGTACAAGCCATCTCGCCTTGGAAAGAGCATCTTAACCTAGTGACTTCCCTTTTGGATCATTAGTCTGAGCTCAAGCCGACTTGAGCCGAAGTCTAGCTTAGCCGACATCATGGTTATGGACTCAAGCTGACTCAGCTCAGAACAATTACCATGGGTACTGGCAATGTCCGGTTCTGGAGCATGAGCTGACTAAGCCCATTTTTGGCTATTCTGACAGCAAATCAATGTTAATTGCTTCAACTCTCATTGAAGTGTGATGAGCAGCATGGACCTTTGTTAATTGGCCTTTTTGCTGTGTGGACCAACATTTGGTGGTACCAGAGTATCTTTGAAAGTTAGGATGGCATCCCATGAAGGTTCTGTATGCTTGAAAGGTGTGCAAAAGTGCAAAAAGCTGTGTGAATATTTGTTTGGTTATATTTGCAAAGCCTTTGGACTGCTCATCCAAATGGACCTGGTACAGGCTTCCACAGACCTTGTATCACTTCGAAAAAATTACAGAATATCATTTAAAAATAAACTACATGTTTTCTTCAGAGCCTTTTAAAAAAAAGCATTTTAAATGCTATAAATGCAACAAAACTATGGTAAACAGGGGTCTAAAAAGTAAATTGCCCTGAAGAAAACATGTAAAATTATGTCCTGAGTAAAATGTTCCTGCAAAAGTACTCATGAATCTTCTTCCTTCAAGCTACAGAAGGTGCATCCATGAAGCTCACATATATTGGGCCCTAATCGAGATCGCTCGGAGTGCGAATTTTGGCGGGGGTTGCCGGTGCCCAATTACCAAAGTCGGCATAAGCCTAGCCGAGTCACGGCAACACTAACAGGGACTCGGAGTGAAGAGAATAAACGAAAAGGCCCCAGGGTTCTAGACATGATGAGCAAGGTCACCGCACCATTAAAATGAGCAGCTTACTACATGCACCCTCACTCCTACAATGAAGGCGATCGGAGGATCTTGGTGAAACGGTCCCAAGATACGATAACAACATGGTGTCTTCGGTGATAGCACGTTTACATGCACCATACACGAACGACCTTTCCACAGATGCCTAGTCACCAACTTAACATTCACCTTTTCTCCTAGACTCTTGAAACACTCCTCGGGCATCGTCACAAGTCTGGCAATCTTGGTGACATTACACAAACAAGGCTGGGGGCACTGGGCGGAGAGAAGAACGGACGATACAAGGCCACCGCCTCAGAGATGCTGACTATTCCATGGGTTCAGACAATGGTGGAAAGAGCGCAGCAAGGGGAGAAAAGGCACGTCAATGAGCACTAGACTTTGTTGCTGCTTGCCGACAGTGACTCCTCCTTAGCCTCGGAGGGTGGTGTTGACTGATATGGAAGAGTGATGAGGTTGTGATACATAGGCCAGTGATTTGGGAAAGAAACATCGTCTCTGGATATCGGCGATGGTTTGAGTGGTCTTGTCACGGAAAATTGAATGCATATACATGGATATCAATGAGTATGAAACACATATAGAGGTAAAAGGCCAGCGTACCGGACAAAAGTTCAGTCAAGAGGCATCGCCTAGTCCTTCTATTTGACTCCATAGCTTCGATTGTGAACTTTACATATAGTAGGCGATGTGACGAAACCCCGAATAGTGAAAAATGGTTTGATGATCGTCGTAAGGGTACGTGTTTGCTCTGGCATACGGACCCAGTTCTTGACCGGTGACCAGTGATTGTTCAACATATCAAGCCAACAGAGAGAAGACTCTACCCACACCTATGAGCGTACTAGGGCTGCATGCCGTAGCCATATAGTACGGTTATTGGTAACCGTGATATGGTATACGGGCCGAAGCCGAGAGCACCAAAATGGCTCTTCATACGGAATGGTATACGGCGATTCCATCACCATCTCAGGTCCTCAGATATGGCCATCCAACGGCGTAATACGGCTTACTGTTACATCTGTCATTATGCACGCAAACAGCCAGGCCGCGTCATCTGTCACGTCCATCTCCCATTTCTGTACATGCTTTTGAGTGCCCACCCTGCCGCAACAGCACCAGGACCTATTGGCTTTCCATTCTTAGACCCTATCTGATCTGGTTCGGCTTGTGAGTTGCTGAGAGCGTCGTTGAGAGTCGCATTGACAGTGGAGATCAAGGTGTGTTTTTGAGCCTATACTCTTTGACTGCATCTCTGACACGTCCCAAACAGTTTTGTGTCAATATTCCGTACATACAGATGCTTTTTCTTGATTCTGTTCCGTCTCTGTAACTGCCCAGTCAATATCACTTGCTTTCTCTAGCCATCTGCTGGTGCATGAAATATTCCAACCCATTTTATTACACTTGGACAGCCACTAAAATTATCGAAATTATACTGCACTTGTACCTTTTCTCGGTGTTCCAACTCCTCCTGGGATATAGCTGACCATCCAGCAGGTAAAAGATGAAAAGGTATCCATTTTCTCTTCCTTCATTTACGAACCGTGATACAAATTGACTTTGACATATTTATTCCTACATGTACGTTCGTAAACGGCCGTCGACGGCCGTAAGGTATCCGTACCGATGCCGACAAGGCTTGAGATCTCAGTTGACGGTACGGTATACGGATGTTTCCGTAACCGACTGAGACCGCGACTTTATGGCCGTATACCGTATACGGTATGGCGCGCAGCCCTAGAGCATACAATTCAGACAAGAGAAAATCACGATGCACCAATGTTTCATTTGCTCCTGCGTTATCGCTCACCGCTGCCACCATCAGGTTTTGAGCCAGAGTAGCGGTATACTCAAAGCTCATACATTCACGTCACGACTTGATAAAATATGAATTGCTATCTCGCGTGCTATACAGGAATAGACATACTTGGAAAAACTGCCTTCAGGTAAACCTTGCAGTGCTGTCCTACGCCTAATAGTAATGTGCATCTTGGAGACAATCCGCCAATGACACTCAAGCGAAGGTCGATGTCAACAGCGATGAAGCTTCTCGGAGAGACATGGAAGATAGGGAAGAAGACGTGCAGCATGGGAATCTCATGACGGCTTCCGAACTCTGATTCCGTGTAGGGTTCCGTAAGAAATGTCCGAATTCTAAACATCGTATTTAAAACATGGTTTATAACATGTTTGAAACCAGTTTTAAACACAAGGGGTCCAAATGGGTGTGTTTACAATTGTTAATAATTATGATGTTTTCGCAGCTTTTACAAACAGAAATCAGTGCTCTATCCACCTCTAGATGGACGAACATAGTATTTGCTGGCATTCCAGATGAAATTCTGACAGTTTCCTTAGTTTTGTCACTAATCCTCGCAAAAGTAATGGATATGTCTATATATATCCAGTCATCTTGGCTAATGTAACAACGTGACCAACTAATCGCCAACAGTATGCGAGCCTGGATTAAGCCATACAGTGCTCCTCTGGCATTTTACAAGGGTATCGAAGTTGTCTACACGCAAGTTTGTGTACCGGTCGAGAACTCTTGAAATGTCCTCGTAGCTAGAAGAACGGGAGAAAGCTGTGCTTTCCGGCTCGACGCATGCTCGGGGATCTTTTGCATTCGGATACCCCGAACATGTATGTCAAACGATGAGGTGTAGGGCGGGTGGGTTGCAAAATTTCTGAGGCTAGTGGTAGCAAAGCACAAGTCTGTGCTTCAGATAATGGTCTTGAAGCGAGATGAGAATGCGGGAAGGAAATGGTCTGATTAGTCAGACACTCAATCTCTCGCTTGTACACAAACTCTGTTCTCAGACTTTACTCGTGCCTCACAATTCTCAGAACGTCAACATGTTATAAACATTGTTTATATCTCATTTTTAACAGGTTAATAACATTTCTTACCAAGTTGTTTGAAACATGTTTGAAACCTCTGTTTATAATACCCAAATTAGGAAGGATGTTTATAACCGGTTTTAAACACGGACCCATAATATCTTACGGAACCCTAATTCCGCGGCACCTCGTTTACCACCACCATATCATACAGAGATCTTTTATTTACACCAAAATATGACCACACTAAAACACTTCCCTCCCCTCGAGTCTGACCCAGACATCTTCAACGAGCTCCTGCACCGGCTCGGGATCGAACACCAACCTCAAATTCATCGATATCCTCTCCTTGGACATTGATCCTGGCATTCTGCGACCAGCACTAGCACTCATTTTTATCTGCCCGTATGACCTGCCTCCTCAGTCTGACGAGTGGGTACTGGAACGCGTAGCGAAGAGCCCCTTTGACCCGAGGGTATTCTGGGTCCCGCAGTCGATCCGCCATCCGTGTGGGCTGTACGCGATATTGCACTCTGTATGTAATGGCGATGCGAAGAAACATGTATGTATGTTCATTCCTATTTTCCCTCCACATCCCTGGTGCTTATATATAGATCTTACCAAACACACCTCTTGCGCTTACTCGACAAGGCATCTACCTTGATTTCCAGTCCTGAAATTGCTCGTGTCCTAGAGGAAGAACGAGATTGAAGAAGCGCACTGCTCAATCGGCAAACAAGACGCTTCTGTCAACACTGGAGGTCAATACCTCTCCTTTGTCCCTTTGCACGAGGTACGAGCATTTCTTTCTTTTTCATTTACTCGCCATGACCACAGGGTTCTACAGGATAAAACAACGGGAAAACGTGTCATCGATGGCACCAGAGGACGCCGAATGAACAAAGAGCTCACATCAGACCAGGGCGGCCGACATTGTCAATATCGGTTCGGTTCTCGGGACTCATCGCGTCGATTTCTTTTCTCTCTCTGTGCACGTACCCTACTCCCCCTCATTTGACGGTTATCTTCGCCTCGTCTGATTCTTATGCCCCAATCCTCAAGATATTATAACTATCAAAATGGCTACTTGCTTGACGTCACTTCCGAGTCGGCTGTTGGGATAAATGGCTGGAGGTTTCTGGAGATATTCTGGATATTCGAACTTGGCCAGTTTAGGATTGTATGGTGCGTTGAACTTGTTTACACGATGTGTAAAACTAATATCTGTAGAAAGGGAAACTCAATACCGATCATCATCATCATGGTCGTCTCGATTTGTTGAGAAATTATTGCTATAACGTCCATCCGTCCATTCCTTGAGAAATCTTCGGTCCTTTGCCTGTGACTACCTCCATTTCCCCCTCTGTATGTGTATGCATTGTCGGGCGCGATAATTGCTCACCATATTCTTGCATCAGAAGGGCGACTTCCCATGGCCAGATGCGTGTTAGGCGTACGACAATGCTCCATTAAGGACTCGCAGTTTTCTCAGGTACGTCCATTCCTATGTAATGCGCGAATTCATCTTACTTTTTTTTTTTTTTTCAAGTCATGACACGAACGTCTGAGCTTAGACTATGCAGCTTCTCTGACTCGCATTTCTATGAAGCAATAATGTTGGAGGAACGAAACTTTTGTGTGTTGTGATTTTCTCCTTGGATTGTACGCTCATAGATCTGGATAGAGTCGTCATTCTTTTGTCTTGAGATGCTGAGCGGCCGAGAACTGACTCGGAGTCCGTATGGCCAAGCGCGCACCCTTACGGCGGATTATCGAACCTTTTTTTTGTTATGCAGGGTCTCGTCGCGTCACCTACGATGTGCATTATGTCCAGCATTCAACAGTCGAAGCGACGGAGCCGAGTAGAGGAACGAGGCGATGCCTCCTGACCGAAAATTTGTCCAGTACGCTTGCCTTTTACCTCTCGATGCCTCTCATACTCATCGATGTCCAGATGCATTCGATTTTCCGCGATAAGACTACCTTGCGACCACTCAGACCATCGCCAATATCCAGAGGTGCCGTTTCTTTCTGAAATCGCTGCCTCATCACTTTTCTGCGTCAGTCGACACCGTCTGGGAGAGAAGGGAACGTCTAGTCGGCGATTCGGCATTGGAGGCGAATGCACTATACTGAGGACGCCATGCTGTTATCTTATCCCTATAGGCACTGTTCCGCCAAGACCCTTCGATCACGTTTGTTGTAGGAAGTGTGGGTACATGTGGTAAGCTGTTCACGCTAATGGTGCCATGAAATTCACTTTGCTCATCATGGCTTTATTGCTCTAGCCTGGAACATGTTCTCTTCACTCTGAGTCTCTCTTCTTCTTGCGAAGTTAGTCGTGCCTAATCGTCGATTCGAACAAGTCTACGCATAACTTCGACGTTGTCCAGATCCACTGTATGTTGTCATACTGTACCATTTAAATCACTTCGAATGGCTTGTGACATGCGACATATTTGTACCTTACCGAATGATCGAATACGAGGCCAGTGACAGTGACATTCGTACAAAATCCGAATAATATTGCTATTAAAGTACAATTTACTTGCATATTCTAGTCATGGAACAGCCAGCAATAGGCAGTAAATGAGGTAAAACTGGCATATCGGAGAAAGAATTCAAAATTCAGCCGTTTTTCGTCGAATTTGGCACCTTTTTGAGTTTGTGACACAAACCTTGCCGAATGAGGCCCTTGAGACGCGTGACACATGGTCATTTTACGAATACGAATGCACCCTTTGTGACGTGTGACATTCGAAGTGATTCAAATGGTACAGTATCTCTATTTCGAATATTCTACTCACCGAATGTACACAGGGCCTGATTTATGGTTGTTCCGTGGAGGTTCCAAACGCCAGTAGCGCCAGCTAGCAATAACAGCCCTTTCATAAGTGCATCGAACCTCTCGATCCCCTTACACCAAAACGGACCCTTTGTCATAGACATGAACAACATCCCGGGCTATCAGGGAGCCGCACGCTTGAGCGATGTTCCCGATATCCTTTACAACGTTGTCCGATCGTTACCATGCTTTCAGCACAGTGTCTACACGCTTCCATCCGCCCATCTGGTCATGTTCAAACGTGCTCCGCAATTCCTTGTCCAGAAATACGTTGGCGAAAACCACGACACTCCGCTACCAGCGTCATACACTTGATCTTTGATGTTTTCCTCCCTTTCCAGTGCTCCGAACCACCAATGCATTACTCTAGGAAAGCAATGCGCCGATATCATTCCCGAGCGAGACTCGGGCATCGATCAACTTGACGTCGGTCAACGTGTACTCTGAACAGAGGATGTCAAGCACTCACTATGGTTCAGTGGTAATACACCGTCGTCGACCACCTGCGAGTCTCTCGATAGATCCGCTAGCGTCATGACCAGCTCCGTCTGCGCCCTGGAGTGCCTTTTCACCCTCAACTTCTGTAACCTCTCAAACGACATCACCCACGGACCCGCCATCAGCACTTGAACCGCTCTCGCCCTTCCCTCCACATTCACCTCCGATCTCCAGCGGCTCCCGCAAGCACTACCAAATACGGCGGCGGCGTCATAATCACATCCATCCTCAGCCCCCGAAACGTCGACAAAATGTTCAAGAGGCCGTCGAAGTGCATGTAATCCAGGCGGAGAGATTTCATCCGAGCTGCTATAGGAGCGAATGTGTGCTCGAACGATGGTGTGCACAAGAAGCGTTCCTCCACTGGAAGACGTGTATTCCTAGGGACGTCAAGTTCGGCAACGACGCGAGGACCGTTGGCAAGGCAGGGTGTGCTACCCATGGTTCATTATGCGCCATAAGAGCTCATCGATGAGGTCGTCCATCATCATAAAGTTCCTCTCGCCCTTGTCTCAAAACCCACATCCTGCCTGGTCCGTAAAGACTTGGGCAACCAGCGGACATACAGGAGGAGCGGGAAGAACTGCCTCGCCGAGTTCGATTGGGAGGGATGTGAGATGGTTAGCCTGCTGAAGAGACGTGTGAGGTGGTTGATGATGCACTCGGTTAGTTTGGAGGGTATGACGAAAAGGATATCACAAGGACAGACGGAAACGAGACCAGGCTACACAGATCCAGTAGCGGCGGAAGCCGGGTCCCCGATTCATTCCTTTTTCCGGTTTCATTTTCAAAAGATGACTCAGTATGAACCTTGCATGGTGCAGGATTTTTTCACTTAACAGAGTTCAGATGTACTCGACAAAATCAAAATTATGCATTCTGGATGACATGCATGAATCTAATGCATAGAGCACTGGTTGGTTACGGGGAAAAAGTTTGCTCGGTGGCAGTGCAGCTGCCACCAGCTCACATTTTCCCTCGCAACCTCATGCAGCTACAAAGACCATGCGACAAGGTAAGAAGTGGGCCTCAAGGGAAGCACAGCTTATTGAGAAGAGGTCGTCGGTCTGAAATACTAAGATATAACCAGTGCCATCAACAGCAGAGGTGCTTCCCTCATGAGCACCAAGCAGTAGTGAAGAAAGTTGAAACCTAATACCAGAAATGTCTACTCACAATAGCACAACGCTCGCCAGATGTCGATATATTGCAGCAGCACATATATTGTCACCAAGAACACCAACGTTCCAACCGTCCCAAGTCTGAATGTCACAAAAATCAGCTACGAAATCGGTCGGCAGTATGTGAGGTACGTACATTGAACCAGCCGGTGCACCCTCCACTGCATCCGAGTTCCACAGAAACGGCACCACTTGAAACACCATGCTCTTGCTCGCCGGACGTCAAAACGTCGCGGCAGAGCGAAAGTC
This sequence comes from Armillaria cepistipes, assembly GCA_900157415.1. Taxonomy (NCBI): domain Eukaryota; kingdom Fungi; phylum Basidiomycota; class Agaricomycetes; order Agaricales; family Physalacriaceae; genus Armillaria; species Armillaria cepistipes. The sequence goes on from FTRY01000041.1 coordinate 163,893, forward strand.
GTTGTCCGAGAATGCGTGTACTACGAACCTTGAATTATTGGAGCTTGAAGCTGAACCTTGAGAACTTAACACTTCACGCAGTACTTGGCCTAATGATTAATGAAAAAGGCGGTCATGGTAAGGACATACCATGTGCTTGCAAATCAGCACTTCCCAAAGACTGTACCCTTGCTTGCCGGACACATAACTGACAGTGAATATCAAGATGTTCGACGAGAAATTTAATGGTGTCAGACTACATACCACTGTACCAGCGTCAAAAGGCCAGAGTTGAAGGCGAAGGCAAGGCCAGGCTTTTCGGAAGTGGATCTGGCACCATAGTACTGGCACCAAATGGACGCTGATCATTTTATTGGTCCTTGCTCTCCAATGTATGCCGGTGCAGTGCTCAAGCGCTCAAGGTTCAAAGAGATTAGCATGTACATTCTGTCTGTATGCACACTTGCCGATTGATGATCTAGCAGTGTCTCGCTGGCTTGTTCCGTGTGAATGTAGCCAATAGTCTAATGTTCGTTGCAGCAATAGAAGACCATCTTATCAGGAAAGATGAAAGAAGGAACAGAGTGAGGAGGGTTTTGTGAGGAGGAGTTGGTCAGTCGTGGTACAGGAAAGACATCAAGCGAGGTTTTGATGAGTAAACAAAAGCGAACGATGTCTGCAAACCAATAGGGAGAAGTCGGAAAGACAGAGTTTTTCAGCCACAGCGGCAATCACTTTCAGCCACCCGGCATGCCAGCCGTAGCGTGCCGTATGCTCGCCAATCACCGCAAATTAGCTAAGCCAACCCGGAGTATAGCCCCTGTCCAGACAGTTTGGCACTACTCACGACCAGTTACGGCTCCCTATAACCCTCTGTCGTTTCCTCATTCTTCGGAAAGAATCGGGGATTTTTCCAAACGGGAATTCCATAATACGTTCTTTGACTTTACATAACATGGATATTGAGTCAAATTCTTATGAACAATAAACTAGTACTTTTGTCAAAGTATGATAGAATCTACAAAGGTAAAATCTCTCGTGGCTCTGCGAATGATGTTAGAAGAAAGTAAGACAAGATAACGAATATATATCGGGACTCCTTCAGCGATGTGCTTGCTAATGTCCGCCGCTAACTACCATTACCTCGAGGTCTACCGAACGACTGTTACACCCCGTATAACCTCTGGGCACCTTCCCTCGCTATATCCAACATCTGCTCATCACCAACCCCCACCACGAATTCTGCCGTCCGGGGTATAATCTGCAAAAAGAAAGTATCGTCTTCACATATCCCTCGCCGGACAGATGGACTTCTTGTCTTCAAAACGGTGGGGATGCTATGATGGGTGATGTGATCGTTACAAGCGTTTGCGGGTCTGGACGTGCCTTAAGAGGGAAAGGTACGGAGTTCGATACACGGTGTCCCGTTGATATTGTGCCATTCAAGCTCCAGCAGCATCTACAGCAAGCCGAGAGGTTGACAATGCCATGGGTTCGTCGTCCTTGTAGAGCTAAGGTCCGGATTTGTATACGCAGGTGAACGGGAATAGGTCTTTTGGGGTTCTCAGTAAGATATCGACGAGGTAAGAAGCGAAGGCTTACAACACCGTGTATCGACCCGGCGATGATAGAAGAAACAGAGGTAGAAGATGAGTTCTGAATGGTCGGTCGTCGACATGCTGGCTGCGAGTGACGACCCCAGCTTGCAAGGACCGTACCACGCGCTTCCTTGTAAAGGATCCCCATACAACTATCAGAACGTGGACGCAGTTTTCATAAGACCGGCTATCGTCTCATTGCTATCGCTTCATGCACTCGGAGGTAGTCGTCCAAGACGAACACAAATCTGAGCGCCTGTGTCGAAAGATGGCGAGAGAACTGTTTCCTCATTGCACTATCCATACAAGACATGCATCTTGCGGCGATATCTAGTAGCGCACAGCATCGAAGGGAGGGAAGTGAAAGCAGTAGATGCTGCTAGTATGATGCCTCGTACTACGTGTTACGTGTAACCACCACTAGCCTCGACTTTCGTGTCCTCCGTATCTCGATGACTGAGATGTAGCTAGTACGTGCTACAGGGGTGATGTCCGTGCATTCGAAGGGAGTATGTGATGAGAAGAGAGAGGAGCCAATGAAGTCACGTCGACAAAAGGTCTCCGAGGATGGTGGCGTGCTAAATTGATGGGAGATGGATGTATCCAGAACTTTGAAGCAGGACACTAAGACGCTATCCGTCCTCTGGGTGATCGATCCCCGACTACTAGACATGAAGTTTAAACAACGAGTTGGGCACCACGTGTCTCTTCACAGCAAAGACAGCATCTTCTTCATCTCCGCCGCATATTCTTGGCCGGATAAATCGACGACATCCCCTGAGAACGACGACTGTGGGCGATACGGTGTTTGGTGCGATCGTGGCATCCACGTCAACGATTTGCAGAATGTACATGCATCGTATCACGCAAGAGGAAACGACGCGAGTAGCGAGCTTGATGCATGACTTTACGACCCCTTCGACCTGTGCCAGCACGAGTTCCATCTGCTCTGGAAAACACCTCCGTCATTCATGTGGGCCAGCGAGCTGAAAGTCGGTCCTCGAGGCTCGCGATCGTCGACGATGCCCATGGATTCATGGTACGCGCGTTCAACGGCTAGAGGAAAACGGCATGAGATGAAAGACATCGACGAGATAAAAAAGGAAGGCTTACATGAATCTAGGAAGGCCACATCGTATCTCTCAAATTTCCATGCTGATTTATATTTCTCCTTCAGCCGGGTTTGCTAACTGCACTCTCTAAGCCGGTATCGTTTTGAGGAGGCAGAGGCGGCGTCGGTGACATGGTGTACATCGACCTAGAGACAAACGTTAGCTTGGATCGAGGGTAGACGGTAAAGGTAGACGTACTCGGTAGATGAGTTCGTCATGATATTTTTTCCGCGTCTTCTTCAACCACCAGTGACTGGACGCCGTCCCATTTCCCATCTTCAAGCACCTTCCACCTGCATCGCATGAACACTTCTGGCTCGTCCCACGCATTGATAATCGTCTCTGTTCCCTTACCCGCATATATGCCCTGGACAAAGTCGAACACATACTCCCCTTCAGGGTACCCTGCGCGATACACAGCAAACGTGGGGAGGTGTCGATTATCGTGGACTGGGACTCGGGGGTCGATGTCGGACGCATGCTGGGAAAGGCGGAGCCCATCATCAGGTCGTGAGGAGAACGAGGGCTGTATTTCTTGTTGTTTTTGTCAACGGCGATGGAGATGGTTGTAAAAGAGACGCGACAGGGGGGAAACGGATTATCGGACAAAATGGTGTGCCGTCCAGTGCTACTATCGAAAATTGAATCCCTGCCGGCAATACGGGGACCACTGTACATGCAACATCAGTTGCAATGCACCTGCGCAGACAATGTTGAGAAGCTGGAGGTGAAGATGGAGGGAAGCGCGTAGGAGAAGGAGCAGCCAATGGCGAGTGCGCAGGCTTGGCGCTGAAGAGTAGACGGCGAAGACTGAATATCAACAATGGATATGTCCGGCGTTGGATGCGCACCAATCAAATTCAAACTCGAAATCATCAAAGATTCCGCGTAGCCACCGAGTATGGCAGCGTCCCCAACGTGTTCGTGGACACGGTGTCATTCCAGTTGACGACCGGCAGGTGTGGTCAAGGTCACCGGCGACCGTGACGCGATTCGAGAAGTATGCTATTGTTCGAGTCATGTATCGTGCGAACATAATCGATTATTCTTGCTAGCGCGCCTGAAGTAAGAGGCATAGTCCGCAGACATCTTCATCGTATCGAGTGCCGGTGAAGGTTCAAAAGGTTCAAAAATGGAGTTGGGAAGGTCGTCGAAGAGAAAGAAGCATAGCGTGGGAACACACAAAATGTTCTCTCGCGTTACGTCCTGACGTGGGAATATTTATCTTTCTTTTTATTTCCTCGTTATCATCTTTCCTAGCTAATGGTACAGTAGCCATGGAACACAGTCTACGCTCGAGCATGCTGAACCGGCGCCAGACAATGACGCGCATTCTCGAACTAATCCGATGAATGGTCTGTGTAAGGTCTGTGGTATATTTACGCTAGTGTGCACTGATTTGGAATACTAGAAAGGCACAAGACATCCATCAGTGTCCTGCCCAACGTCTGCACCCTCTTCACCTCTGTCTGCTCCTCCCTCGAGTAAAGCTATATCCTTCCGCTCTTACACAGGATACGTTTGGCCTTGGGCAGCGCCAGAAGCATCGCCGACAATCACTCAAGAACCTGGGTCTTCTGGTCTCATTCTCGTACGACGTCCACTGCCGACTCTCCATAAACGGCTCATAGAAGTAACGATAGCACGATTCTGTGGTGGGACTAACGTGGCGAAGATCCATGATGAAGCGGAGAAGGGAAGCACGAGCGTGGGCGGGAGGAAGTGGATTACGATGTAGGGTGATGAGCCAGGCCCCGTAAGCTTTACGTTCCCTTGCCATGAAATTATAATCCACGCTCGTCAAAAGGCTCCGCAGCAAACACGGTCTGGGGGACAAAGCATTGTTGCATGAGGGAATGTCAACGGGCGCATGAAAGCGTGTAGACACTGTATTCGGAGCTGCGCTTCCCCAGATCCATCGTCGATGTCTTTCGAAGAGTGCTTGATTTAGAATGAAGGCGACCTTCGCTCGTAGTTCCTAGAAAGAAAATACCTATGTCAATAAAGTGTCAGCTCGAGCCAAGAAGACAAGCAGACACGAAACGTACCGTGCTTATATCTCCCGCACAATAAGACGAAGTCATCTTCATCAATGCTCCATCGAAACGTCGGCAAGGTAGAGCCCTTCGTTGGGAGTATCCTTCCGTCCGAGCTGACGGAGGTCTAGATACTTATCGACTCGTTGACGGCGGTGCAGAGCCAACCTCCAAGCCATAACCTTCATATCTTCACATGCAGATCCGGCCCGTCAAAAAGGGGTCCTCTCATCCATTGACGCTGCCTCCGCATCCACCAAGTTGCACATAGAGTCTTCAATGCTTTGTATGGGGGAGAGAAGAATACACCCCCCGCTCGCAGCGGCGATGACGGAGTGTGGCTCCACCATCTTAGCCTATGCAGTAAACTGGCGAGAGGACTGTCTCGGTGACGGGACACCATCGAAAGGAGGGGCGGTTGACTCTCGACAGCCGCGTATGCTAACCAAGCTCGGAATTTCCTAACCTAAGCCATAGACCTTTCCCTTCTTCGGAGCCACGACCTTCAACTTCGATGCAGTCAGCAATGTCAGAGCACATGCTCTCGCAGTAAAGATGACGGCTTCCGTGTGTGTATTAGGAGAAACGCGTGATGAAAGGATATTAGAGGTGAGGCAGGCGAATAGATCCAGGGCCTTGGTTGTGAAATCGTGCGTCGATGTTCCTAGGCTGAAGATATGGTGATATGTGGAATGGTCCATGGATATAGGAAGCTAAAAGACGCTATCCGTCCCTTCTGATTATCGCCGAGCCTTGCAGAACGACACGTCAGGTCTAGACAAGAGAGTCGAAACGACAAGGATACGCACTGTATGTTTCTTCAACGATAAACATCGTCGTCTTCACCTCTGCGCTGCATCCTTGGCCGGAGACAAATGGACGGTATCAGGCGAGGATGCGAGGATGGGCTGGTGCCATCGTCGCAGGTATTGGCAACTTTGTACATCATAACACGGAGGAGGTATAGATGGGACCTCGAAACATGGTGTCCCGCTGACACCGCACCATACAAGCTCCGGGAGCATCTCCAACGTCGATATTGTATGCAGGCGATCCGATAGGCTGACGATGCAACGGATTCGTGGAACGAAGAGTTTGACAGCTGAGAGTCCTTGAGGTTCAGATCTGTAAACGCAGGCGCCACGGGAATAGGGCTTTTTGGACCACCCTCAGTAAGATATCGACGAGGTAAGAAGAGAAGGCTTACATTGTACAACACGACAACGCAGGAAGGGAGATCACCGCTGTCGTCTCAGTCGTCCACCGTTGCGCGGCATCCAAAATGGGGTTATTGAATGGGGTCAAGGAAGAAAAGCTTGTCCTGAGGGTCAATTGTCCATGCTGTGGCACATATTTCCTGCAGCGGAGCTCCTTTCTCTCAGGCTGACGATGTGGCTTGGGTGAACGAGCTTATCTTGATAGTCGTTGATGCAGGAAAGAGACTGGCCGAGTACGATAATGACAATGAGAGTACAGGATGTTCGACGAGAGTAAAGAGCCACCATCCGCCTCTGCTACTGATGACCGTCTGAATCATTCGCCGCTGCCGAGGGTCCAGTATGGTCGTCTCCAGGTATTGCCTGTTGCCGTTGGAAAAATAAGGTGGCCATTGCCATTGCAGTAGTGATTCTGTCGCATAATGAGAACACGAAGAAGGAAAATAAAGAAAGAAGGACGCACGATTCCTACGCATTTCTTCCGAACAGACAATCACTCAGGATAGGACGTGTATGCATCCAAAGCTATCGCATGACGGTCGTCGAAGAGAAAGAAGCATGGCGTGAGAATGTACAAGGTGTTCCTCCGCTTTACGTCCTGTGAGGTAAAAATATTGATCTTTCTTTTTTTCGTTTCTAGCTGCCAGACTATGACGCGCGTCCTTGAACTAATTCGATAAAAATTCTGAATTTAGTCCGATGGTTTGTGAAAGGTGTAATTCACAAGAACTGATCCGTAATACTGGATAGGCACAACATCCATCAGTGTTCTAACCTCTTCTCGACGTCTGCACCTTCCCCAACCCCGTCTGCTGACAGACTGCTGTTCCATCCAGTCAAGCCATACCCATCCCCTGTTACAAAAAACACTCTTGGCCGTGCCAGTCTTCTCCCACTGCCGACAGTCGGTCAAGAAACCACGTTTCGTCCAGTGGGGCACGATCTCGTCCTGGATCGGGATGGCACATATCAACATCAGGCTGGGCTGACGCGATGGGGATGGAGAGAGGAAGCGCGAGTATAATCGGCGAGCCAGTAGGTCGCCATGTCGTAAAGTTGTTGCGACTGGTGTACAGGAGGAAAAGGGTCCCAAGAGCGGTAAGCTCTGGTTTCTTCGCCGCGAAGTTAATCCATGCCATCAAACTATTTCAGTGGTGAAAACAGCCTGCGGCAGAGCATGGGGCACGAGAGGATCATGGCGGGCGCTGGTACACACGTAGACATCGTATTCAGAGCCTTGTGCCCTTTGTGGGGATGCCACGACATGGTGCTTTCGCTCGCGACTATCAATGCTCGTCTCGGAGGGTTTGGTTTGGAATGAAGGCGATCCTTATCGTCAGTCCATTTAAGAAGACACTCTTAATGCCTATCGGAACGAAGCATTAGTTGTATTCAACCAGTCAAGCAAAAATGCTACGTACGGTGAATATCCTCCTAGCAACATAAGACGAAGTTGTATTCAATGCCGACCGGTGCCTTCGAAACGTCAGCGAGTTTAAGCAGCGTCCCTCCGTCTGAGATGACGCGGGTTTATACACGTATCGCCTTATTGATGGTGGTAAAGAACCGAGTCGTAAACTCTATGTCTCCGTCACATGCCGATCTAGCAGAGGTCGATAACGAGATCTCTCTTTAACGATTAGCGCTGCCTCCGCATCCGCCAAGCTCTATTCCAGTTGCACATGATATTTTGACTTCTTTGTATATGGAGAGGAGCAGAACGACCCCGGCTCGCAGCCACGATGAGAGAATCGTCTCCTCCAACCACACGAAGCAGGTACCTCACGACGACGGTACAACATCGAAAGAAGGGGTGACTGCCTGTCGATTGAGCCACATTGAACCAACCTTGGATTTCCTATCCGTCGAACCTCCAGCCCATGACCCTTTCCCTTCTTCCGACCATTTTGAGCCACGCCTCGACACAGATGGTGATCCCTCATATGGCAAAGATTACGGTGGCGAGAGCGCATGCTCTCACAGTAACGATGGTGACGTCCGCGTGTTCGAAGGGGTGTGATAGCAAGAGATTACAAGAGCGATGGTAACGAACGGAGTCCTGTCCTGACTATAAAAGTGAGTCTCGGGGTTTGCGTGATGGATACAGCAAGAAGTAAAATGGCGGGATATGGATGTAGGGAGGTAGGATCCTTCGACAAGGCTATCTCTGAAACTAGCGGAACGCACATCAGGTCTAGAAACGAAGTCAAATAAAAAGATACGCACTGTACATATGTCTCTCCACTGCAAAAAGACTACTACTTCTGCATCCCTGCAGCGTATCCTTCGACGACATCTCTTCCATACCGCGGCTATGCGAAGATGGAGTGACGCGATCGTTGCAAGTGTTTGAGGATTTGTACGTGCATCGTATCATGTAGGAGATAAAGATACGAGCTCGCTCCATGACGTCCTGCTGACACTGTCATTCAAGCTCTGGGAACATCTCCGAAGTCGATAATTTGAGTTAGAGAACCGAGAGACTGGCAATGCCATAGATTCGTGGAAGGCATAGTTCGACAGCTGAGATCCGAGAGCTCTTGTAGCGGTAGGGTTTAGATTTGTAAATGCAGGCGCCAAGGGAATAGGGCTTTTTGGATGGTCCTCAGCACGAAATCGACCAGGTAGGAAGAGAAAGCTTACAACACCACAATGCGGACAAGCAGATCGCCACAGTCGTCTCAGTTGTCTAACGTTGAATGGCATCCAAAAGAGTGTTGTCGAGGAAGAAACGTTGGCCCCAAGTGTCGATTGTCCAGACTGTTACACCCATTCCCTTCAGTGAGGCTCCGCCGATTGTATTCTCCGAGGCTAACGATGTGAGCTGGATTGATAGCCGTTGATGCAGGAAACTAGGGTGGCCGAGGACGATAAGACTGGGCGAGGCTGACGGGTAGAGTGAGAGAGAGCACAGGGTGTTCGACACAATCTGAATCACCACTAAGTAGGACCCCGCAACTTATGAAACCCTAGGTATCCAACCGCATTTGTCCCTCTATGACCCCCGTCGTGTATTGGAGTGCTATCGGTTGTTGGGGCGTAGGGAGAAGCGTCAATCTCCTCATGTGCCGCGAGGAATCTAACGCTGGCGAGAGGGCATCTCAACAAATACCTCCGCTGTGATCTACGATTCGCTGCGTCCAGATATACTAGACCATGTTGCTTCCTTTCCTCCAGGTTCAGATTGCCAGGAATGTAGTACGTAGTCTTTTCGACTTCTGCACCCCTCAGGCTTTCTGAATGATTCGGAAGCGTGGATAGTTGATAGGACGGGGATAAACGGAGGAAGTGACGGTTGGTAGAAGGTGGCGGGTGTGTGGAACCAATTTGCTTGTGCAACACTTCAGGATTACGAGACTACACGCACAAGTCCAAGCGTCTGAGTTGCGCAGAGATGCCTGAGGGCGTCTGCGCGATAGAATGTGGCGATGAACATTGGAGATTGAGCGTGGCAATGTAAGCATGGCAGCCAAGGACAGCGGCTGGAGGACGTCGCTAGACTTGATTCATGATAACCAGAGAGATTATTCATGTCCATGTAGGGCCCGTTTTGGTGTAGCGTCGAAATTGAGCGTCGACTTGTTGGAATCGACGATTAGGCAGCACGACCTTCTTTTCCAGAAGAAGAAGAGGGACTCAGAGTGAAGAGAATAAACAAAAAGGGCCCCAGGGTTCTAGGCATGATGAGCAAGATCACCGCACCATTAAAATGGACAGCTTACCACATGCACCCTCACTTCCTACAACGAAGGCGATCGAAGGATCTCGGTGAAACGGCCCCAAGATCGTGACGATAACAATATGGTGTCTTCAGTGGTAGCGCGTTTACATGCACCACACACGAAGCTCCTTTCCACAAATGTCGAGTCGCCGCCCTGATGTTCACCTTCTCTCCTAGACAGGGATAGACAACTTGAAAACACACGGTTCCTTCCTCGGGCGTCGTCACAAGTTCGGCGGTCCCGACGACATTATTAGGACACCAACGGGGCTGGAGCCACTGGGCGAGAGACGAGCGGACGATACAAGGCCACCCTCGGAGATGCTGGTGGTTCCTTGGGTTCAGACGATGGTGGAAAGAGCGCAGCAAGGGAAGAAAAGGCACGTCAATGAGTGCTACACTTGTCGCTGCTTGCCGACGGTGACTCTTCCTTAGCCTCAGAGGGTGGTGTTGACTGATACGGAAGAGTGATGAGGCCAGGATACGTAGGTCCATGATTTGGGAAAGAAACACCGTCTCTGGACGTCGGCGATGGTCTGAGTGGTCTTGTCCCGGAAAATTGAATGCATGTATCTGAATATCAATGAGTATGAGATACATTTAGAGGTAAAAGGCAAGCGTACTGGACATATTTTCAGTCAGGAGGCTATATAGGTGGCGGTGTGCTCGCCAAGGAGCATCATGAGACGGCTGGCCACTCTTACACGGCTCTTACACTCCGTATACCCTCTTGGCATCCTCCCTTGCCACGTCCAACGGCCTCTCCGTATCCCATCCGTCGCCCCAAGACGCCCGCCACGAACTCTGCTGTCCAGGGTATCATCAGCGAATGAGAGAACGGAAGCCTCGACTGCTTTGGCTCTAGCACGCTATAGACGTTCGCCGGGACCATGTACGACGTGTCGGTCTATAGCAGGATCCATTTGTTGTCATTGGCCGACATCTGCTTGAGGAACTCGGCGGTGTTGAGGTTGGCTGCGTAGCATACAACACCAGTTACGCCGATGTGGAGATTGGGAAACCACTCGAGGAGGCGGAGGCCAAAGGCGGCGGCTTCGGTGAAGCAGTGAATATGAACCTATCATCGCGCATAGAGTCAGCACTATTGGCATCTACGGAGAGAGGGACGTACTCGATGATCGTTGGGTACAATTTCCTTCATGATTTTCTCTCCGCCTCCCGTGTATGCACCGTGATTGGGATATCACGATCCACGGCTATCCGAAGCTGCTGGGCGAATACCCGTTGTTGGACATCTGGTGGCGAGAGCGTGTAGTGGTAATCCAATCCTATCTCACCCAGAGCGACACAGGAAAGATCCGACAGCGCAGTGATAATCTCGGATTCGACGGCAGGGGTGTATGATTTTGCTTCGTGTCTGGATGCAAGTTATTGAGAGGCGATAGTTTCAAAGGCGCAGGACGTACGGGTGAACGCCTGGAGGATCTAATCAGAAGCATAGTCAGAAAGAGCAGGAGTACACACCGATGACAAATCGATACCGGATACTCTCCCATTTCCCATCCGCCAGCTCTTTCCACGTTCCCGTCATGAACACCTCTCGCTCACACCACACATCGACTATCGTCTCCACTCCCTTACCGGCGTATATACCCTTGACGAAATCAAACGCAGTCTCATACTGCCCTTCAGGGTACTTGGAGCGGTACAAAGCAAACGTCGAGAGTAGATGGATATGGGTGTCGATTATCGTGGACTTGGAGGTGGACGTGTGCCGGGGAAAGGCGGAGGTCATGATGCATGAGGTCGTGAGGGCGAGAGTTCTTATTCTTATTCTTTCCCATGGCGATGGAGGTGGTCGTGAAGAGTCGTAGCTGGGAGACGCGATGGCGGGAAGCAAGTCGTAGCATGGACCTGAAATGGAAGTCTCGAGTCCGTCTTTCTCTCGAACCACTATCGGACGTTCGAATCCCTTCTAGCGACACCAAAATGTCTCCTCCGTCGCAACGCATCTGTTACTGAACCTGCAGCAAAAATTTGGCACCGAAGCCCGCAGCTGAAATTCAGCACCGAGGAGGCGAGGAGAAACCTTTGGCGGAACCGATGTAGAGCGTTTTAGGTGCATCGGATTTGAAAGTTTGACGCTAGTTGTTGCCCATATTTACAGTCAGCTTCTTTGCGTGTCGAGCGATGACAACCGCAATTGCAGACTCCTTTGCTGCCTCCATGTCTTGGCGCATCGACGTCGCGTCGCAGATTTGTGCGTCCATCTACTTTTTCATCCCTTTTGGTGTTCTCATACTGCGACAGAATTGCTTCTGCAACAACGGCAACTCTATCTTCAGTGTATCCTTTCCATTTTGGCACGCACCCAAGGTAACCAGTAGCAAGGACGGATGGTGCCCGTCTCCCACTGTCCTACACACGAATCCAAGAACTCACTGCGCTCGTAACTGCGCCCAGTTGCGGCCACCCTGCCTGATAGTAACAAGATTTTTTTTCATGTTTCCCGCGTCGACGAGCCACAAAGGCAGACGGAGGAGGAAGCGACTTTCCTTCCTGTGGGTACACTTGACTTGGATGTCGCGACTATTGAAACAGTGTTGGCACCTATGTAAGCCTCTCACCTTTAATCTCTCGATTTCCGACTGAGGACCATCCGAACAGATGTATGCTTATGGTACCCGTGTTCGCAAATTCGAGCCCCATCCCTACGAAGAAAAGGCGCATCACTTCGCTCTTCGAGCGAGAGCACTTCAAGAAGCCACGTATAAAGCTCTCGTCATGCACCTGCGCCAACAGGAAATACATATGTAGCGTCTGTCCTGGCCTGAGGTTGACACAGCTGGACGGCCACCAACAACACGTCACCCTCCTCCCCACCCTCAAATCTAACATTCGCCCGCCACTTCAGCGGCCTTCCCTGTTTTTTTACATCAACGAGCCAGACCTGCAGTCCCGAGCTCAGGTGTAGGGAAAAGGCAATTTTCCACGGACTTGACTGGCGTGTCTAGCAACGATGGGACGCCGACTGAGATCTCGAGACAGACACTCAATGCAAGCTTTTCCGTTTTACTTCATCGATTTCCCGCTGAGGACCGCTCATGTAGGTGTATCTTTGTGCTTCTTTGTCGCCCGCCGAGAGATACCACGAGCGTCACCACCAGCCCGACGACCTTGAATGTCACTTGCCGGAGATGTCTGGACTAGTCCAGAAATTGTGTGGCGCGGTGTTGACTTGAGAATCGTCGTTCACATTCAGAAGTCGAGTGAACCCCAAGGTTTATGCATCGAGTCCAATACTCTTGTTTCTTCCTTCCTGCAAAACCTGCTTCAATCGAAACGATCGATGTATTCTCTGGATGTTCAGAAGAACTGATAGCTGTCGATCCGGCTGAAGATATTGTGGAAGCAAGCGGAGGAGAACATTGACGTATGGTATGTATCTCGTCCTTATGTCGGGCCCTATGTCTAACCTGCGTATTAAGGTCTCTCCTACTTTTTGAATACTCCTACTTATTGTCGCCTCGATTAACGAATTTGGGCCCGTGTTGTACCAGTCATCGTGCATGCACTTCATTATCCGCGTGTTTTGCCTCCTATGCGTGAGACGATACACATACCTGTCTGCAAAAACTCCGATGGAGATATGCTTCCCTTCTGCTGTTAAGAAATATACGGTGTGTATCTTTTAGTAGTGGCGTGCATGTCTCGATCTGACGCGTCGTTCAGGAGACTCAGAAGGGTGTCAATTGTAGCCGTTATACGGAGCTGTTGACCGGCTCAAGTAGACGTCAAAAGTCGGGGGTCGATTATTGCAGATCCTCATCCCGACACGGCCCCTTTTAGGCCATCGATAGCATCATGACATCGGTTGCAACACGCAAAAGAAAAGATGGTGCTTGATTGACATCCTCCAAACTACCCGGCAGTGGTAGTGAAGAAATCGGTACACGACACCTATTCCCCGCACTTGCTACTTGATTGTATCCCCTTCTCTTTGCCGTCGAGGGAGTTTCCTACCCCGGTCTCGTTGATCTTCTTCAAAAACTCACATCGCTTACGAGCCTCTCATTGTACAGCCCTAACGTCGTCGCCTTGAAGTGTATGAACCGCTCTCCCGACAGTTTGAAGATTTCGACGCCGGGAGCGAACTATTATGAGTATATTCTGTCGTTCTGGAAGGAACGGGCACGTATGTATGCCTGCTTGTAAGATGTTGGAGCATTTTGAACTGACACTTCCGATGTGCGCGAAGGGGAGGGCCGAGGAGTTTGTTCAAAAGACCTTGAAGGAGGTAATTTGCAATTGCGAAATGAGTCGCGCTTGATTACCAGCCGGATATGCATCCTCCGGATCAGGATGTTGAGATGGAGAGAGATGATTCAGACGAAGTGGGTAATGAGGAGACTGATGAATCGGAGGATAGTGGTGATGACACGAACGAGGAATCGAGGATTAGTTTGATCGTGCTGCCGCTAATCTTCGGTGGAGAGAATTCTGGAACGAATCAGAGGTCATTCTTGTTTCCCAGATCCGTATGTGTATTCTGCTATGAATATTCTATTTACAAGATGAGAATAGGACCTGACTCGGGACGATCATCTTATTTCAGTAAAGATTATCGTATGAAAGTCAGATTTGGGACGACGTCATGAGATACTCATGCCGCCTTTCTTCTTTTCTATTGACGTTCGAAGCTTCATCACTGTCTACATCGTCCTTCGCGGGGGTGACATTGGCGGCGCTAGCGTCATCATCCTGGTAGTTTTCTTTAGTACATCCATTCCCATGTAATAATGCAAAATAGCGATTTATATTGTTTTTCATCGAGTCGTGAAGCATTGATATTTTTAGGCGGTCATTTTGATAACAATGGTTCATGAGTGGATACGAGTTTCGCCTCACTTGAGGTGGTAGCTGGCACGCCTGCTGTAACGAGAGACAGAACTTTGGATGACCTGAAAATCAAAGTGTATTATGTCGTGTCTATTGATATAAATTTTATTCCCGTCTTCCATATTCTATCTGTTCCAGCTCAGATTAGCTCCCGAAATAGATTTGTAGTGGATGAGAAATCCTTGCATTACACCCTAGACATTGTCACGCTGGGACCGTGATGAAATGCCGCCGGGACAAGTGATTGACATCGGGCCGGTGAAGTGATGGACACCATGAACCTCCATGAGCACGTCTCAATCGCATGTTCGACTTGGACGTCCACCACCACCCTTACCTAATTACTAAATGGCAAGTTCCACATCTCGTCCCTCACTTACAAATACTTAGCCAGCTTACCACAGCTCATGGCATTGCCCACTGCTTTTCCCTCTGACTGGCACCCTTGTAAAGAATGCGGCTGTGTAAACCACACCATCCCATCCTACAGATTTTCCGTCACCGATGCAGATGGTCCCATCGCTGATCATCCAGATCTTGGGAAGCTCACACGCTCCAACGATGCACCTACCCCACCTGAAGAGAAAACTCTTCAAGGAATGATATCTGAGTCTGGGAAGCGCATCGATACCATCGATGTCCACGTCTCAGAGCTGAATGTGATGAAGCAGGAGCTCCTACAGTCCATCACATGTGTGGATAAAGGGCTGGCAGAGCTGGATAAGGAGCGGCAACACCTCTCTGACAGCATTCGAGAACGACGGCTTCTTCTCAGCGTTTTACGTCGTATGCCTAAAGAAGTCCTTGCTCACATCTTTCTTCACGCTATTGTATTTCCTTTTCCGCGGGCAAAGTCCCTGATGATGTATGGTCTTTGGTCATCGTTTTCCGCTAGTAGGCATCCACTCTCATCATTTGAACTGGTGTCTCGTAGCTGGAAGGACGTTCTTGATACATTCCCCATCCTGTGGTCCTATGTTAATATCCTCATCGAGCGAATGCCTTCCATCGCTTATGCTCATTACATTGGAAACCAGTTGTCCCGCTCTCGACAGTGCCCATTGTCGGTCTCGATATGCCACAGTGACAGATACTCAGTCACCAGGCTGGGCGCCTTTCCTGTTGCTGTCTTGATTACCCTTTTCTTAATCAGCCGTAGGGTACAAACCCTCCATCTTTGCCTCCCTGGCAGATACTTTGCCGACATGCAGCAGTTCCATCTGTCTTTCCCCATTCTGCGAGAACTCGTTCTTTATTCATCATCCGAAACTTCAGAGGTCGCTCAGCACCTCCATTTTAATTCCCTACCAAATTTGCGGGTGTTCCATGCCACGGACGTCAGCGATATCGAGAGTCTATCCCTCCCTTGGCACCAAATTACTCATTTTACAAATATCCATGAGGCGGCAGGACGCGGGCTATCCGCTCCTCGTGCTCTGAGTGTCCTAAAAACGATGCCCCATGTGTCCGTCTGTTGTCTCTCCCTTGAACTCCAATCTTTGATGACTGGGATTGAGCAAACAACTCTCAACAAACTACGCTCACTCACACTTTCATCTGTATCATACCAGAACGATACTCACCCGCCGGTCATACACTTCCTACTCGACCGCCTCAGGTTGCCTGCTCTTTTAGATCTTTCAGTATCGTGTTTAGTTGGGGGCTTCTGGCGAGAGGAGGCCGTAGCATTTACTTCTATCCGCCAACTCATCGAACGTTCCCATTGTCCCCTTACATCTCTCTATTTCAGCGAGGGAGTGATCAGACAAGATGACCTCATTCACATTCTTTCAATCACGCCCACCCTCCAGGATTTACAACTAATAGGTGTGGGGGGAGGGATCACAGACGAAATCCCTAATCATCTCGCTCGTAGAGTCAACACTGAATCTGACTCTCAAGTCCCGGCGCTCGTTCCACACCTGCAGACCCTACATCTCAACGGCACTTTTCGCTCTCCAATGAAAGTCTACGCACAGATGTTCGAATCTCGGTGGACATGTCATCCGCGGCACCTCAAATCAGTGAATATCTGCCGATTTTTGTATAGTTGGGACTCGGAAGATGAGGTGGCGGAAGCAAGAAACATCCTTCCCAGGCTTGATGTACTACGGTCAGAGGGATTGGATGTGACTATGATTACGCGTAGAGTATGATTTGTAGCGCCTTGCATGAGCATAAACCTTGGACAGAGTTGGGTATGGGAGGAAATCACAATGACACAGATACTTGCGTCGTGCTTTCATACTAGTAGGGTGGTTCATGTGGCTATGGGAGTTCCATGCAATGGAGACAGAGGGGAAAAGTATCCAGTGGAATACGGAGGTGAACTGGAATAATGTGAACAGAGTTAGTGTCCTTCAATATTCCGCAAACTCAATGATGATATGATCTGGCGAGCTGTGCCATGTTCCTTCTCTGTACATTCCCGCGCATAGAAGGGAATTAGTAAGTAGAATCATCGACCATTGGATCGCTGGAAACTCGTCGTTCCAGCTCATCGTGCGCCTCCTTTTCTCTTGTCTCCTCCGAGTCTACTTTACTAATCTTTTTCTTCCTTATCCCGTTCTCGTGCCAGGTTCCCGTGCATTGTGTCTCCTGTGCCAGGAACCTCAGGTTCCACAGCTGGAGCAAACGGTTATTGCTCCGTGTGTGGATGAGAGCCAACAGTTTCGAACGTATGTTTGAATGCCTGCCGGTAAGTTGCTTGAAGCGAGGAGGGAGTAACGTAACATTCGTCATTACATCCGGCTCGCACCACACATCCACTACCGCCATCCCCCGCGCATACGCCCTTGGCAAAGTCCAACCTCGTCTCATCCTGTACTTTTGAGCGAACGCAGAGGGAAGATGCGGATGGCCTCGTTTATCATAGATTGTGAGGTCAACACATGCTTAGAGGACATCGAGTCATGCAGAGGGCGATCACACTACTGTTATTCATCTCCATTTCGATGGAGGTGGACCGTAGATAGGAGAATCGACAGCGGAAGCATGGTCCAGAAATGGGTGCGTCGTCCATTTTTGTACGAGTCCCACCGGCACGATACGAACAGACAACATCGACGAGTTGGAGGTGAACATGGACCGGAGGCGGTGGAGTTGCTGTGTTGTTTGGCTGACTAGGGTACTGGCTGGGGGACTTGCCGGAGGAATCGAAGTCGAAGATTGGGATCATGATAGGTCCCTGACACCCTTATATGCCTGGCGTTGGATGATACCCTATATCTCAGCGATTACGGTGAAGAGCAGAATGCTCTCACAGCAAAGATGACGACGTTCGCGTATTCGGAGAGATGGGTGATTTGGCGGGTGAACGGATGGGGGGTAAAAGGGCGTCCTAAGGTTTGCAGGTTAGAGGAAGGCCTTCGAGGAAAGTGTTAAGCTTAATAGGCGGGATGAACGTAGGGAGCCAAGGTAATATCCGTCCCTACGACGAGCAGTCGGATTTCATATCAGGTCGAGAGATGGAGAAACCGAAAAACCAAGATACACACTACCCTCTTCATAACAAAAAAGACAGCATCTCCTTCGTCTCTTGGCTGGATAGATGGGCATTCTCCATCCAAACGTCGGGGATGTGAACGACGGGATGATTGTTGTGATTACAGCATATCCGTCCAATGCACATGCACGTAGAAGGTCAAGACACAAGTTGAGCGAGCTTGATAGTGGTGTCAAAATCCCTTCAAATACTCCCACTGCATTCGAGCTCTAAAGTCCAGACTAGCTGTTCAGAGAACATCACCGGCGTCGATGGTTTGAGCCAGCGAGTTGACGAGGCTAGGGATCGCCGACTCGTGAAACGCAAGGTTTGAAGATTACGGGAGAACGTGTCATGTTCGCTAGAGACACGTCCTAGACACACAAATCCGATTATGCAAACGAATGATGTTTGACTCCGGTAATACATTCTAGCTGTGATGCATGTGATGACTTATACGACGTTGTCTACCAACATAATCTGTAACCTGTGAAAACGGGGTCAGGGGTCAGAAGAAGAGAATGGCGATGGTGATCAATACCATTTCGGAGTTCGAGCCCTCGCTTGCTGAAAAAGCGAGCCAACACAGCATCATGAGTGGTCCCGGTCACCAGTCACCAGCCACCCTCACACGGCTCTTACACCCCATATACCCTCTTGGCACCCTCCCTTGCAACATCCAACACCCTCTCCGTGTCCCACCCTTCGCCCATAACACCCGCGACGAACTCGGCTGTCCACGGGATCATCAACGAGTGCGAAAACGGAAGCCTTGACTGCTTTGGCTCCAACGCGTCATACACGTTCGTCGGGACCATGTACGGTGCGTCGGTCTCCAGCAGAATTCGCTTGTTATCGGTGGCTGACATCTGCTTGAGGAGCTCGGCGGTGTTGAGGTTCGTTGCATAGCAGACGACACCGGTTACGCTGATGTGGAGATTGGGGAAGTACTCGAGGAGGCAGAGGCCAAAGGCGGCTGTATCGGTGAAGCAGTGAATGTGGAGCTGTTGTCGCGCATATAGTCAGCCCTATTGGTATCGGCAAAGAGAGATACGTACCCGGTGATCTTTGGGTACGATTTCCTTCATGATTCTCTCTGTGTCTTCTTCTGCTTCCCGGGTATGCACCGTTATGGGGATACCACGATCCACGGCTATCCGTAGCTGCTGGGCGAATACTCGTTGCTGGACATCTGGTGGCGAGAGCGTGTAGTGGTAGTCCAATCCGATCTCACCCAGACCGACACAGGAAGGATGTGGCAGCGCAGTAAGAATCTCGGATTCGACGGCTGGAGTATACGATTTTGCTTCGTGTCTGGACGGAAGTTATCGCGACGGGAGCCATGTTTGAGTTCAAAGCACGTACGGATGAACGCCCGGAGGATCTAATCAGAAATGGAGTTGGAAAAAACAGAAGTACGCACCGATGACAAATCGATACTGAACGCCCTCCCATTTCCCGTCCGCCAGCTCCTTCCACGTTCCCCACATGAAGACCTCTGGCTCACACCATACATCGACTATTGTCTCCACCCCCTTACCCGCATACACGCCCTCGATGAAATCAAACGCGGTCGCATACTGCCCTTCAGGGTACTTTGAGCGGTACAAAGCAAACGTCGAGAGTAGATGGGTATGGGTGTCGATTATTGTGGATTTGGAGGTGGACGCGTGCTGGGGAAAGGCAGAGGTCATCAGGTCATGAGGAGGGCGAGAGCTCTTTTTCTTGTTGTTCTTTCCCATGGCGATGGAGGTGGTTGTGAAGAATCGGAGGTGGGAGACGCGAGGGCGGGAAGCAAGTCGTAGCATGGACCCGAAATGGAAGTTTCGGACAACGGATCCGAAGTGCTTCTTTCCCTCGAGCCACCATCGCAAGTTCGAATCCCTTCCAGCAATGATGTTTCCTCGGTCGCAAGGCATCTGTTAATGAACCCGCAGCCAAAATTTAGCACCGAGAAGGCGAGAGAAGCAGTAAGCGTTTCTATCGATTGATGACCGCCGCAATTGCCGACTTTTGGCTGCCTACAAGTCTGCCAGATTTTTGATGGATTTCTACTCCGGCGTTTGCTATGGCCCTCGAGAAGCGGAGTGTACGTCCATCTACTCTTTTATCCCTGCTTTGTATCCTCATATTGCAACAGAATTGCTGCTATGACAACGGCAACTCTATCTTCAGTGTATCCCTTCCACCAGCCTTAGCCTGTACGAGCCATTCCCGCGTCAAGGAGTCTTTTCCTATAGTTCCGAGCTCAGGCGAAGGGAAACGACTTTCTTGAGACCAATCAATACACCAGACTCTCGATTTCGATGTCTCAACGACGGGATGTTCGTCGAAACCATGGTCGCGAGTTCGATTTTGATATTGTGGCGTTGTAATCCATGTAACCCTTCTCCTTCTACGTCATCGATTCCCCACTGAGGACCGTCCGAATAGGTCTATTCTTATGGTCCACCTTACCAAATCACCCTCTCTCTCCACTATTCCTCGCACTTCTGTATATCAACATCCCATGGGCGTCGTCTCCAGCCCGACAGCCTCGAGTGACGCATGCGAAGCTGCCGTCGACTATCTGTTATCTGAGCGTTTGGCCAGAGCTTGGATAGTGCCGTGCTGCCTTGAAAATCGTCACTCACGTTCAGAAGACGAGCGAAACGCAACCTTGTGCTTCACTACCCCCGCATCTTCCTTCCTGCAAGGGCAACGACCAATGTATTCTCGGACGTGTTGAAGAGATGATGGCCAGCCGAGGGATAGCGTGTTACCAAGAGAACATTCTCATATGGTGTGTATCTTGTCTTTTTGACTCCGGGCACTATATCTAACCAGCATGTAAAGATCTCTGCCCTTCCCCACCCCTTCTACCTATGATGATATTAGCGCCCACGCGGATCCGTGATTAACGAGTTTGGGCTGCAGAGATCCCTCGGCAATGCACCACGTTTATTATCCGAGTCTTCGCCTCCCCTGTACGAGACGTGCGCACGTACACGTCTGCAAAAAACTCGGATGGAGATGCACTTCCTTTTTGCCGATAAGAAATATATGGTGCGTATCTTGTCGCAGTGGTGTCTATGTCTAGATCTGACACGTCGTTCAGTCGGTTCAGAAGGAGTAGCCAGGGAGCTGTACTTCTGGGCAGATCGCCGATGGTTATGTTGAGAAGACGCCGGCGTTATCAGGATGTTGACGCGCTTTGTTTCGGCTTTCGCAATTGATTTTGAATAATGCTTTTATAAGTATTTAGGTACTAATACACTCTGGCGTCGTATCATCCTCAATCAGAGCCATCAAGCTAAACTCGAGGTTGCCATCGGCGCTTAGGTCCTTGATGTACTCGCTGATGGGCTCGAGGACCCGCTCGCTAAGGGCGTCCTGGTCTGGTGTGAGGGCTTTATCGACTCGGCGTGCTCGGGTCCCATCAATGTTGTGGACGACGTGTTTTCCAGTCGTTTTATCCTGGAAGACCCTACGGTCAAAGGCAAGGAAATGAAAGAAAGAAATGCTCGAACCTCGTGCAAAGGTACAAAAGCGGGGTGTTGCCCTCCAGTGTTTACAGAAGCGTCTGGTATTGACGTGCTCCCGCGTCTACCAATTGAGCAGGGGGCCTCTTCAGTCTCGCCATCTTCCTCTCCGGTGCGAGCAATCTCAGGGCTCAGAGTCGAGGAGGATGCCTTGTAAACCGGCTGCTCCCTTGACGCATGAGTAGTGTTTCCGTTGATAGAAGACAACGGCAGTAGATCCTATGAGATGCGACCTCATTACTCGTTTATCGTCCTGCAATGGCTGATTTCAGTATGTTTGCGGAGCCAAGCCTGCACTGGTAAAGGACCTGACGTCAAATGTGTGCCCGGCAGTCTCGTGTAGCCGAAGAGCGGGGTAAAGTTGTCCTTTATGAAAAGTCCCATTCGGTTTTTACTGAAAATTTCCTTAGAGCAACTACCTTCAAGTATGAGCTCGAGATTTAGAAGGCCCAAACTTCGCGGATTCGTTGAGCCAGGGTCACGCGCGATCTGGTCGTGGGCATGTATCGTGAAGGCACAGCTTTCAGACGGGAGGATTCGTTGTCAGGTGACATGTCTGTCTTCGGGAGGTCGACGTTGTACGCGCTGCGTACCCAACTGCGATTCCATTATTCCTCTCGGTGCGATAGAATACATAATGTTTACTAAAAATGGCATACTCCGTTGGTAGGCGAACTCTGCGAAATGAGGTCAGAAGAAGCGAGGGAGCTGCATAGCGGAAATACGTACCATTTTTTGAGCACGAGCTACTGCTTCCTCTTTGACAGCGGTTCGCTAGCGTCCATCAAGAGGCCCATGAGACGGCCATGATGTCGCTATTTGAATATCATATAAATACCATAAGCCTTTCTGGAACCGTCTCTCGCTACACCCAGCACCTTTTCTGCCTCCTGCCCCGGCACCACGAACTCTGCCATCCAGGGTATCATCAGCGAATGCAAGAACGGGTCCTTCGACTGCTGGACAATAGCGCGCCATACATGTTCGCGGGGACCACATATGACCCGACCCAAAAAGATCTAGTCGCCACCATCTACTAGAGGAGCTCTATAGTGCTAGCTCCGCAGTATAGAGATTCTATGTGTCGCAGACGACGCCCGTCACGCTGATGTGTAGATTTGGGAAACGGTCGAGGAGGCGGAGCTCTCGCGACCAGATATACCAGTCGATGTCCCGAAAATAAGACCTGTTTTGGAATAAACGCAATCTTTTCTGATATTTCCTTCGTAGAAACAGAGAATACCTATTGGACCGATGCATCAGATGTAGACAAATAATCAAATGAATACGATTCATACCGTAGGTCTCTTACTAGGAAAGAAATATTCTTCACCATTCTCAATCGAAAAGATCGATAGCCATTCACTGCTGGGACCGGTTCCTTTTCAGGATGGAAAAAGGTAATCTGAAAATGTTGTTACCTTTGTATGCCGCAAAAACGGGATAAGGAAAACTCAATGAAAAACTTGTCCTTTTTAGCGCTCCTTTCGCGTGCCAAAAATAGCTGCTTTTCTACGAATGAAAAGCAGTTTCCTTTGTTCTGACCGCGGGAAACACGTTTTACATTCCATTTTTCGAACTCTTTTCCTTACCTTAAAAGAGTACGTAAACGATCCCGCCTTTCAACTTGTGTTTCTGAACTCGTTTCTATCTTTAGAAGATCGAATGAAGTGTCACGACATTTTGAGGTCTCGTTTTTCCGATCGGAAAATGTATCGGCCCCAGCAGTGATTCCCTCGAAACGCCAATAGGCAGAGCTATAGTCGCTTAACAAGTCCGTTCGAGCGGGCTGAATGCATCGACCCAGCGACGAGAGAAGAAACAGAGGTAGAAGATGACCTCTGAACAGTCAGTCGTCGATATGCTCGCTTGGAGTGACAAGCCCGTTTGCAAGGACCGTACCCTTCGTGTCCGTACATTCGAAAAGTTATGTGACGAGAAGAGGGAGGTGCCAATGGAGTCATGTTGACAATGTCTCCAGGGACGGTGGCGTGCTGAATTGGCGGGAGATGGACGTGGCCTAAACTGAGAAGCAGTGCACTAAGATGATATGCGTCCCTCCGAGTGATCGATCCCCGACTACTAGACACGAAGTCCAAACAACGAGGTGGGCACCACATCTCTTTACAGCAACGGCAGCATCTTCTTCATCTCCACGGCGTATCCTTGGCCGGACGAATCGCAGATATCCCCTAAGGACGACGGCTGTGTGAGCGATGAGGTGTTTGTTGCGATCGTGGAATCTACGTCCAAGATTTTGCAGACTGGTACGTGCATCATATTCACGTAGGAGAAAAGGACGCGACCAACGAGCTTGAGGCATTACTTTACGATCCCTTTGACCTCCGCCGGCCGGGGCTCCATCTGCTCTGAGAAACACCTCCGTCATTCATGTGGGCCTGCAAGCTTCGAAGCTCGCAATCGTCGACGATGCCCCTGGATGCATGGTACATGCGCTCGACGGCTGGAGGAGAACGGCATGAGATGAAAGACATCGGCGAGATAAAAAGGGAAGGCTTACATGGATATAGGAAGGCCACACCATACCTCTCAAATCTCCATGCTGATTTATATTTCTCCTTCAGCCGGGATTTGCCAACTGCACTCTCGAAGCCGGTATCATTTTGAGGAGGCGGAGGTGGCATCGTTAGAATAGTGTACGTCGACCTGGAGACAAACGTTAGCTTAGAACGAGGGTAGACGATCAAGGTAGACGTACCCAGTAGACGAGTTCGTCATGATATTTTTTCCGCGTCCTCTTCAACCACCAGTGACTGGACGCTATCCCATTTCCCACTGCAAGCGCCTTCCACATTCCCCGCATGAACACTTCTGGCTCGTCCCACATCGTCTCTGCTCCCTCGCCCGCGTATACGCCCTGGATAAAGTCGAACACGATCTCATGCTCCACTCCAGGGTACTGTGCGCGATACAAAGCAAACGTAGAGAGAAGGTGTCGATTATCGTGAACTGGGTGGGGCTCGGAGGTCGATATCGGAGGTATGCTGGTGACAGGCGGAGGTCTGTATCAGGTCGTGGGGAGAACGAGGGCTATTTTTCTTGTTGCTCTTCGTACTCCCCTTCAGTTTGCGCGATACAAAGCAAAAGTGGAAAGAAGTTGTCGATTATCGTGGACTGGGACTCTGGAAGAGGTGAAGACGGAGGGAAATGCGTGGGTGAAGGAGCTAGTCCGCAGACGATGTTGTTTGGCGCTGAAGTGCAAACGGAGCACGTCAGGGCGTTGGTGAAGCTGTGGTGAAACATCGAGGACTGAGTAGCAACAATGAATATGTCCAGCGTTGGATACGCACCAATCAAACTCGATCTCGGAAACGAGCATGGCAGCGTCCCCAACGTGTTCGTGGACACCCTGTCATGGCGCGAGCTGGATAGTGAAGTCGAATAAGCAAAGCGTGTAGACATTAAGTGGTAGCAGCATGGTAGTGTCAAGGTCACCACGGTTCGAGAAATGTGCTATTGTTCGAGTCGTGTATTGCGCGAACATAATCAAATATAACGATTATGCTTGCTAGCGCGCCTGAAACAAGGAGAATAGCTCGGGGTCCGCAGACATCTTCATCGTATCGAGTACCGGTGACGGTTCAGAAGGTTCAAACGTTCGAGAATGGAGTCGGTATCGCATGAAGGTTGTCGGAGAGAAAGAAGCGTAGCGTGGGAATGCACAAAATATTCCCTCGCTTTACGTCGTGACGTAAGAAGATATTTTATTTCCTCTTTATCATCTTTCCTAGCGAGTGATACAGTAACTATGGAACGCAGTCTACGTTGGAGCATGCTGAACCGGCGCAGACAATGACGCGCATTCCCGAAGAAATCCGACGAGAATCATGAATTTAGTCTGATGTTTTGTGAAAGAAAATATATATATTAATTGTACACTGATTCACAATACTGGAAAGGCACAACACATCCATCAGTTTCTGCACCTTCGTCGCCTCCGTCTTCCGTTCCCTCAAGTTAAGCTATACCTGGCGCTATTACACGGAACACGTTTGGCCTTGGGCAGCGCCAGAAGCATCACCGACAATCAC
Organism: Armillaria cepistipes; assembly: GCA_900157415.1. NCBI lineage: Eukaryota > Fungi > Basidiomycota > Agaricomycetes > Agaricales > Physalacriaceae > Armillaria > Armillaria cepistipes. The sequence goes on from FTRY01000041.1 coordinate 189,473, forward strand.
TCAAGAACCAGCGTCTTCTAGTTCCGTTCTCGTACGACGTGCACTGTCAACTCCCCATAAACGGTTCATGGAAGTAACGATAGTGAGCAAGGCGCAAATCCATGGTGGGACTAACGTGGCGAAGATCAATGATGGAGCGGAGCAGGGAAGCGTCGGCGAGAGAATGGACCGCGATGTCAGACGAGGAGGAAAGTAGTACCAGGCTCGGTAAGCTTTAGGTTCCCTTGCCACAAAATTATAATCCACGCTCATCAAAGGCTTCGTAGCAAGCACGGCATGGGTAGAGGGAGTATTGGTGCATTGAGGAAATGACAGCAGGCGCAGGAAAGCGTATGGACACTGTATTTGGAGCCGTGCTTCCCCCACGATCAGATCTATCGTCGATGTCCTTGGAAAAGGGCTGGATTAGAATATAGGCGAGCTTTGCTAGTATTTCCTTCGTAGAGACAGAAAACACCTATTGGAACGCAGTGTGAGATCGAGCCAAGAAGTCAAGCAGTTAGGATACGTACGGTGGGTATTCTTCCAGCCAGATAAGACGAAGACGTCTTCACCAATGCTGATCGTTGCTTTCGAAACTCGGCGACGCAAAGCGATTCGTTGAAAGTATCCTTCGATCCAAGATGACGGGGTTTAGATACCTATCGGCTTGTTGATAGTGGTAGGGAGCCGACTCCGAACCGTAAATTTTACGTCTGCATCACATGAAGATCCGGCAGGTCGACAACGGGACCTCTCAACGAAAGACGTTGTCCCGGCATCCACCAAGCTCTATACCAGCTGCACAGTCTTGATTGCTTTGCATAAGGGGGAGAGGAATACAACCCCGGCTCGCAGGCGATGACGGAGCTTGTGCTTTACCGTCGTAGCGTATGCGGCAAACTGACGAGAGGACCATCTCCCGATCGACACAAAGCATGCACCTCGCGAGGACGGGACACCATCGAAAGGAGGGGCGGTCGACTCTCGACTGAACCACGTATGCTAACCGGCTCGGATTTCCTTACTCAGGCCATAATCCTTTCCGGTCTTCTGACCACATCGGAGCCACGACCTTCGTTCTCGACGTAGTCACCGGTATCAGAGCGCATGCTCTCGCAGCAAAGATGACGGCGCCCGTAGATTCGGAGAGATGTGTGATGAGGAGTGATTGGAAAACTGGGGCAGGTGAGCAGAGTCACTGGTAAAACCGCGCCTCAAAGTTCGTAGGCTGAAGATATGGTAGTATGGTATGTGGAATGGTCCATGGATGCAGGAAGCTAAGACGCTGTCCATCCCTTTTAATTGTCACCGAGCCTGGCGGAACGACACGCGTACGTCAGATCTAGACACGAGAGTCGAAACAATAAGGATACGCACTGTATGTTTCTTCAGCGAAAAAAATCATCGTCTTCACCTCTGCGCCGTATCCTTGGCCGGACAAATGGTCGGTATCTCTTCGAAATGGCAGGGATGCGAGGATGGGCTGGTGCCGTCGTCGCAAGTTTGTACATAGGAGGGAAGAGCCCGAAGCTCGATACATGCCATCCCGCTAGCACTGTGCCATTTGAGCTCCGGGAGCATCGATAGCTTGAGCCGGCGAGCCGAGAGACTGACGTTTCATGGGAGGTAGGGTTCGACAGTTGAGAGTCCTTGTAGGGCTGAGGTCCACACTCCTAAACGCAGGTGAGCGGGTATAGGTCTCTTTGAATTCTCAGTAAGACATCGACGAGGTAAGAAGGAAGGCTTACAACACCATGGTCCACGATGCGGACAAGCAGATCGCCACAATCGTCTCAGTCATCTAACGTTGCACGGCAGACAAAATAGGTGTATTGTCAAGGAAGAAACTTTGGCCCTAAGTGTCGGTTGTCCAGGCTGCTGCACCTATTCCCTTCAGCGAGGCATTGCCGATTGCTTTTTCGATGTGACCTGTATTGGTAGTCGTTGATACAGGTAACTAGGTAGCCGAGGACGATAAGGCTGGACGAGGCTGACGGGTAGAGTGAGAGAGCACAGGGCGTTCGACAAGAGGGAAAGGGGCCTCTGCAACGGACGACGTTGTGGATCCTGCGCCGCCGTCGAGGGCCGAGCGTGGTCGTCGACACGTATTGCTTGACCATGTTGCCGATGGAAGGAGTAGGGGAACGCTTCAGGGCTTGGAAGGACCGTTACCATTGCAGCAGCGACTCTGCCGCATAATGAGAACACAAAGAAGGGAAACCAAGAAAGGACCCACGATTCTTACGCAGTTCTGATTCGCCCGGCATAGACCTACGTTCAACCGCCCTCGCCCTCGCCTCGGATTCCCGCAAAATCGTGTACATTTTGGTCTATGAGTTCAGAAGTGGCTTCTTCGCCGGAGAAAGAATGGGACAGGACGCGACACAAATGTCGGTTTGATTCAAGTGGTGGACGAAAATGGTCAAGTGATGGGGCGTGGGGAAATTTGCCTCGCCCCCATCAGATTCATATTACAGCCTTGCCTCTTTCACTCATACACTCACTATCCACCGTACATCGTAGTAACAACAATGCAGGCACCATCTCAACCTCCTACTCAGTCTCCAAGTACAGCGGTGCCGGATCGATCAGCAATCCTTGCGCCTCCAGATCTCGCTCCTGATGATAGGGATTGGATGTCGACCGCCAGTCTCACTTTCAAGGTGCTTGCTGGTGCAGGCGAGCTGGATCGCACGGGCATCGCAAAGGCAATTGCAAATATTGCTCTCCCGATCCTGGAGCTTGTTCAGGTGTGAATCTATGTCCCTGTACAACATTAATGCATACTGAAACATTCGTGTCGTTCAGGATAATAAGAAAGCTCGTGATGAGCTCAAGGACACAATCAAGTACCTCGATGAGATGCTCCGCTCTGTCTCCGAGGAGATCAAGTTACTTCAGGAAGGCAGATCCCCAACGGATGCTTCAACTCGCCCGCTGGTGCGTCTACAGCAAATGGGCGACGAATTCATCAGGTCCGTCTCTCCCTTTGGTCTTGTTAAGATTACGAGGACTGATTTCTGCCATCATCAGTCACCTCAAGGTTTTGAAGGATGATTTGAATAAAATCTACAGGAAGACAGGGTTCCGGGCAACAATAAAGAGAACATTCCAGAGCAAGGCTGTCCTGGATCGTATTGATCGGCACAAGGTGTATGTCAAGGAGGCTCGAGACAAGTTTGTTGTATGTTTTCACTGCTGATTCATGAGAGAGACATATTAATCTTTCTCAAGACAAGTGCTGTTATTTCTGTGATTGGGCAGGTTAAAGAGCTTGATGCAAAGGTTACTGTCATCCATGATCATCTGGTAAATATTCTTATCAATGTTACATCATTATATGCTAATATTCTCATAGATGAGTCCTTCTAGGATTCAACCTGTCAAGTATGTCTCTGTATATTCTCTAAAGTATAATAGTTCTCATGATAGTCCACTGATTAGTAAAATTGCACTCTCTGCTATTCCACCACCATCTCCATCTGTTTTCATGGGTAGAGATGGTTTAGTTCAAGAAGGCATAGCCAATCTTCTTGCTGACTCTCCTCATTCCATTATCATTATGGGATTTGGAGGCATGGGCAAAACATCTCTAGCCTTGAGGATACTGAATGATGCAGCTGTACAAGCTAAATATGAGGAGCATAGATTTTTCATTCCTTGTGATATAGTCTGCAGTGTTGAGTTTACTGTGGAAATTCTATTGCAGACTATTGTAAAGCTGATGCAGCTGGAATTAACTAGTGATACAGTGAAACAGCTGTATGCTATATCTAAACCAACAATTCTGGTTTTTGATAACTTTGAGACTCTTTGGGACAATAGCAAAGATCAATATAGTATTCAAATGCTTTTAAAGCAGTTGAATTCTATAAAACAGATTACTTTGATAATTACAATGAGAGGAACTATGGCTCCAATTGATGATATTGATTGGTTAGTACTACCACATGGTGGTCTATCATCATTAGATGTGTCTATATCACTGGACATTTTTAGTATAATCTCAAGACATCCTATTGATGAACAAGCAGTCAAAGAATTAGTAAAAGAGTTAGATGGATGGCCATTAGCTATTATGTTGATGGCTTGCCAAGCAAAAAATCTTGCTCCAAAGATACTTCTTAGAAGCTGGCATAAAGAGAAAACTTTATTGTTGGAAAAACCTGGAGCTCATTCTCATCGATTATCAAGTGTTGATATTTCAATTAAAATTACACTTCAATCACCATTGCTTTTATTAAAGCCAAATACATTGAAGCTGTTAAGTGTAATATGCCATTTGCCTAATGGTATTCCAACATGGGACAGTGTAATAGATAAAATGCTACCAAGGATTCCTGAACAAACTTTGATCATATCAAAATTATTACAATCTGGAATTATATATCAGGATAACAAAGAAGGGTTGAAACTATTATCACCTATTCAGGAATATCTCAAGATATATTTTATTGAACCAGATACAGATATCAAAAGTCAAATTTGCCTCTTCTATATAGATGAAATAAATAATAATAGTCTCGGATATACAAGTTCAGGAGATGAGACAAAATTTGGTGTTTTACATTCTAAGAATATTGAATGGATATCATATAGGCTTCTGGATAATGATATTAATGAAAAAGATTTAACAACAATTTATAACTTTTGTTTTTTTCAATATATAATCTGGAATTCAGATAAACTATTAAGAAAAATGATATCTATAGCAAGACAGAAACATAAGCAAAATTTATATGCATCTGCATTGCTCTTATTAAGCAAAAGATATCAGATAATTAATGAATACAAGTTAGCACAAGAACATATATATAAAGCTATGCAGACATTTGAAGATATTAGAAACACTTTGGGAGCAGCACAGTGTTTGCAAAGCTTGGGGAATATTTTGCAAATAACAGATCAATATTCAGAAGCCACTGTCAAGCTAGAGAAGGCTATGCAGATGTTTGAAGACATTGGTAACACTTTTGGAGCAGCACAGTGTTTGCAAAGCTTGGGGAATATTTTGCAAATGACAAATCAATATTCAGAAGCCACTGTCAAGCTAGAGAAGGCTATGCAGATGTTTGAAGACATTGGTAACTCTCTTGGATCAGCACAGTGTTTGCGAAGCTTGGGGAATATTTTGCAAATAACAGATCAATATTCAGAAGCCACTGTCAAGCTAGAGAAGGCTATGCAGATGTTTGAAGACATTGGTAACTCTCTTGGAGCAGCACAGTGTTTGCAAAGCTTGGGGGATATTTTGCAAATGACAAATCAATATTCAGAAGCCACTGTCAAGCTAGAGAAGGCTATGCAGATGTTTGAAGATATTGGTAACTCTCTTGGAGCAGCACAGTGTTTGCAAAGCTTGGGGAATATTTTGCGAATGACAAATCAATATTCAGAAGCCACTGTCAAGCTAGAGAAGGCTATGCAGATGTTTGAAGACATTGGTAACTCTCTTGGAGCAGCACAGTGTTTGCGAAGCTTGGGGAATATTTTGCAAATAACAGATCAATATTCAGAAGCCACTGTCAAGCTAGGGAAGGCTATGCAGATGTTTGAAGACATTGGTAACTCTCTTGGAGCAGCACAGTGTTTGCAAAGCTTGGGGAATATTTTGCGAATGACAGATCAATATTCAGAAGCCACTGTCAAGCTAGAGAAGGCTATGCAGATGTTTGAAGACATTGGTAACTCTCTTGGAGCAGCACAGTGTTTGCAAAGCTTGGGGAATATTTTGCAAATGACAAATCAATATTCAGAAGCCACTGTCAAGCTAGAGAAGGCTATGCAGATGTTTGAAGACATTGGTAACTCTCTTGGAGCAGCACAGTGTTTGCAAAGCTTGGGGAATATTTTGCGAAGGACAAATCAATATTCAGAAGCCACTGTCAAGCTAGAGAAGGCTATGCAGATGTAAGGGGTAATGACCTCATATCCCATATGAGGTCATATCTCCTTATCAATGATTCATTGTCTTATCTTATCACATTCTATTTGTAATACAATATATTTAGCTTACTTTCCATGGTAGAACTAGGTAGTCTTTTTACCACCACCACTTGTACACACAGTAGATCGCCAATATACTCTGGTCATCACTACTCATGTGTATTGAGCTAAGGAGGTATTTTTACACTTTTTTAGTGACTTCAGCTATATTTTTGACTACCGACCTGACTACAACAACCCACGAACCAACATCGAAAGCATGTCTGGCATGCACAGACCATATGCAAAACGAAAAACTCCAACAAGACGCTGATGAACCTAGAGACTCCTGTGGGCAGAAAACACAAGACCTGTAATGGCTAGTGTAACCAAACACAGAATCTGAAGGCAGGTTCTAGCAAGTCTAGTCTTGCACCTCCATGCGATGACTGTAGCTTCTGGTGGTGTAGTGAAGTATTGCTATGCTTTGTTATGATTCTCTGAAGGCTGTTCAGAGGCTCAAGATATGTACGTGAACTTTCCTGGAAGGGAAGAGATGCGTAAATGTGGGTGTATGCTGAGTGGGGGTGACCTAGATGCGGCGCGAACTATTAGGTGTCAAAATCCTAGCTGCAGATTCGGTTGGGGAACTCTATGTGAGTTAAGTGGTGCTGGTGCTCCAGGTGTGAGTGAAGGTTTGTCCAAGATAAAGTACGTGCAAGCAAGATATAGCTCTACATGATCCTAATATCAAGCAAGTCAGTATCAATCTTGAGTCGAGTCGAAAGGGCAATGGTAGTGAACTTTCTCTTCTATGAGAAAGGTAGCTAGGGCTCCAAGGTGTCTAACTCTATAAGAGTTAAGTGGTGTTGTTTCCTAAGTTCAGAAATGGTTGTACTGGGTTGTTAGTGGCTAAAGGGCTTCAATCCTAGCTTCGGATTGCTCTTGAAAGTGCACAGGTATGTAAGCGAAATTAAAACGTCGAGGATGCTTCGCAAGGGTGACCAGTAAAGGTTTCCTAGTGAAGTTTTTGGAGCAGAGGTAAGCACATGAAGTTATAGCTAACTTTTATTAGCGAAGGGAAAGTTCGCTAAGTATTATTTCTCTAATGAACAGTAGAGAAGCAATAACTTTGGGTGTGTGTATCGGATCTAGGAGGTGTGTAAGGTAGTATACTTGTGGGCAAGTAACTCCCTTTGGGTTTGTCTCCTTTTTCTTCCGTACTTTTAGTTAGCTACTTTTATACTACTTTGAGAATTCCTTGTAGGTAAGCTACATTTGTCCTTGCCCTGTTAATTCGCAACACAAGCGAACTATTTACTGTGCAATAGAGTATTCTTGTCCTTTCTTTACTAATGCTGAGTTGAGATCTGTCAGCAGCTGTGCCACTTTAAGAACTACGCAACTGTGCATAGCTGCGCATAACTGTGCATGTAACTTCAGTTACTGTGCAAGGCTGCTGCAAAGTGAACTTCCTGCGCATTTACTAAGCTATGAACTGTGCAAAGTAAACAGCCTTGGTAAGGCTTGAACTGCTGCTGACTGTAGTGAATTATAATAGTTCGCTAACTTGTCATTAGAGTTGTGTAATAGGATGCAGGATCAAAGTGCCTGACAATTATGGCTGTGCTTTGATATGGAAGTTTGGAAGGGCCAGAATGTCACTAGATCATTATAGATCCATGAATTTATGAGTGTACAGAGCCTGGAGGCTCATCAATGCCACTTGCTGTCATGGAGGAGACAGAAAATTGTGTGCCCGATGCCACACGTAACCAGCACCGAACCAAGAGAAAACCAGTCAACCAACAGGCAGGATGAGCGGGTGAGGCAAACACACACAATGACCACCGCAAAAGGAACGAGATGACGAGCCTGCTAATGGACCTCCCAGGGGATGAGGTTGAAGTGAAACTGGACTTGTGACCTGAGTCTACCCTGAACGGCTCACCCATAGTGGTGACCATGCTGATAGGCTGGCATGCAAGCCCCCCAATGACACATCACAGGCATAGCAATGTACCAGGGGCATTTGGGTCAAACAACACTCACAGGAAATGAGTTGGACAAGAAAATGGTGTGCTGTCTAATAGAGACTGGCACCCAATGAACCCCACTAATAATGGCTCGACCAGCACTAGTTGAGGAGTATTCACGTTACCCAATGGATCAGAAATTGAGTTGTTAATTGACAAGGATGGAAGTGACACCCGTGAAGACCCCATTGATTACTGACCAATGGAAGGTAATGATAATGAGCAGGGAACAAGTGAAGGTTCATCGGAACACAAGGAAGACTCAAGTTCAGAATCCTCACACACAAGACCCTCTGAACAAGAAGAGGGTCCCCCCCGATCATGAGATGCATGAGGCATTGAGATCTGATCAGGCAGCGTACAAATTTGCCACAGGAGAAGGCGAAGAATGGTTGAACCCACAAGCAGATGTGCATCAAGCTCAGGAAGCCCTGGATGGGATGAGCAATGAGCAGCGGGCAGTGATTAGGGTGCTTGCCCATAGGCAGACACACATTGCATTACATATGATGGGAGTCAGGAATATTGACCCAGAATCTGAAGCTTACCTGCAGCAATATAATATTATTGCAATGAGCATCATTGGAGGCAACATGTTACAGAGCCAAGAGGATGCCCATGTCAATAGCCAGGCTCAGAGTCGGGATAATGCAAGTGAGTCATTCGACGACCAACTGAAAAATGCAGCCTCCCAATTTGGGCAACCACAAATGGGCCCATGACCCTGCCTGTTTGACTTCTCAGGAGGATCTTGTAACCAAAGTCATTTGCAGACTCCTGCCATGCTGAGTGGATGAGATCAACGGAACAACACATCCGAGGTGGAATCTCAGAGAAATTCACCCCCACGACATAAACGAGTAGTGGCCACGCCTAGTGGTGTGGGCAGAACAATGAAAGATGGGATGATCCTCCAGAAATGGAGGGAAAAGGATCTCACAGAATCTAGACAATCAAATATCCCAGACCAAGGAATTGTGTGGGATAACCAAGGCAGAGCTCGAGAGGTCAGCCATAGAGAGGGTGCTCCCCATGACCAGGGGCACTCAATGGGACCTTCCCAACCACCACCGAGGAACCCGGGTTACCCAGGTGGCCCCGGAGGTCCTGACGACTCTGATTCTGAGGATTCTGATGACGACACCCATAATTGGGACAATGGAACACCTCATAATAATGAGAGGTGTAAACGACCGACTGGAGGAAATGGACCACCACTGCCACCACCACCGGGAGGAGGTGGAGGAGGTGGAGGGCATGACAGCTCAGATGATGCAGGGGATGACTATCAACAGGCCCAGTCAAACAGTGGTATGATGTCCAATCGATTGTCCATACTCCTGTGCAGGAGGCAAAATGAGGAGGTGTACCAACAGTTCCATGGGGTAGTCCATGATAGGATTTGTCAGTTCATAAATGAACACCTGACCATACGAATTTGATTACCTGATGGCATGAAACCGCCCAGGTTGGATATTAAATCTGTAAAGCCATACAATGGCGATCTATCAATGGAAGTGTTGTGGGACTGGCTAAAGAGCCTGGTCATCCACCTCGAAACGCAACAGTTAGGCAGGCCTGACAGGGATCGAGAATGAAAACTCATCATTGAGCCCGTCCTAACTGGAAAAGCGAAGAACTGGTACCATGACCACATGATTGAGGTGGATAGTGACAAGACATGGACATTTACATCAGTGATCCTTGCCCTGTACGACTGATTTATACATGATTCGGTCATGCAGGAAGCACAATTGAAGTTTGAAAAGGCAACATTCGCAGAGGGTGTAGGAACAGTGGAAGGGTTCCGAGACCTTTTAGAGTCATATATCCGTAATATGACTATGAAACCTGATGAGTATACGGTACGGAAGCTCTTCATGAAATGGATTCCTCACACGATGAGGAACACGATACTAGAGGATCACCTCTGGGTGGAACTCAACACCCTAGATGAACTGGTGCTATCTGGGAAGGCCTGGGAGGATACAGAATGAACCAAATGGGAGTATGTTGGGAGGGATACTCCCCCTACACAGAGGTCTAATGACCGAGCATCAGGATCAAAAGAACCACCAAGACCATTCTCCGGGATGAGGATGTTTCTCCACCCAAAGGGAAATAATCACAACAAAACTGACCATCGAGACCCAAGTTGACCAAGGCTGTGATTCACCCCCAATATTGAGGACAGTGGAAGGGAAATGATTTCCAACATGACACCACAGGTTGTACCCGCACGCCCAGGGAACTCGAGACAAAACCATGCTAGACCGCTAGGTGACACCAGCCACCTCACATGCTACACATGTGGGAAAAAGGGACACATAGCTAGCCAGCATAAGTCAAAGGACATTCCCCAAATGAGAGCAGCTCACTCCACCATGGGGGATGATATACAATATGATGACGACATGATAGTCGAGAGAGAGGAGGTAGAAGTTGACTCTGCAGAATCAACAAGAGAAGCAGTGAGTGACCGTGACGGACAGGCGAGCGAAGGGAATGACAAATCCAAGGCTGCATGGGATGAAATCAAGTACAAGGTGTATGGCAATTTCCAGGACTCAGATGGATATGGATCCTTGGAGCACATGGACACAATGAGAGAAGCAGACAAGGACACCGAGGGCTCTTCAGATGATGAAAGGGACACCACTGCATATGAAACTGTGGTGGAAGAACTGGAGCCCGAACAACAAGTTCAGACTAAGTATATGTCCACTAGAGATTTCAGAAATGTCGATAAAGGAGAAAAGATATACCAATATCGTGTGCAACTGGCATGCAGATTGGTGAATCAATCACAAGAAGTAAAGGAGAGGATGGCAGTCATCGACGGAGCATCAGAGGACATTGCAAAGATTAAATGTGTCAAATTAAGGGTAGCAAAACAACCACAGCCCTGCCCACAATACTCTCCGGACAACAAACAATGTTTATCAACATGGTTGAAAGTGAATGGACTAACGGTACTGGCATTGTGGGATACAGGCAGCACGTCTACCACAATGTCACCAAACTGCGCAGACCTGTCTAAAGCTGTAGTCTTCAATTTGACTACACCTGTAACACTTCAACTAGGAACAATAGGAAGCTGGTCAAAGATTAACTTTGGAATGAGATCTAATGTGGAAATGCCAGGATGTACTGGACAGGAATATTTCAATGTGGTCAACATCGATCGATACGAGGTATTGATTGGGACCCCATTCATGCACCGCCACAAGGTAGTGCTCAACTTTGACAAAAAATGTGTTGGAGTAAATGGACAAGAGATCCCTGCTGTCTTTGTAATGGGGGAGGGGCTGGGGAATGATGCCAATAGATATAGATTAAGGCAACTGACACTGGCCCAAGGTAGAGAATGACTACATGGTAGAAACTGGGTGCAAATAGTAGAGGATGACAGTGAGACAGGGTGCATGTTGCACCCACTACCCCTGGACAACAGGTCAATATTACAAGGAGACGACAATGAAGGGATAGATGAGCACACAATACGTCCAGCCGAATGTACAGGACATAAATCCAAGGGTGATAATCATAATCACCCCCGTCCAAACAAAACAAGATGGGGTGATAAACAAGATCACCCCCAATGGGATGTGAGGAAATCAAGAATGATAAACCAATCACCAGTGAGTGACCAAGGGATGAAAGGGACAACAGTATGTAAACAGTTTGACAGGGAATGTCAACCTACATCTTCCTGCATGAAAGTGGAGGATCTGGTGACAGATGAAGATGACCGTCACCATGAAGAGGAACACCATATACCAATAGAACCAGTAGAGAAGGCAGAACCACCATGAGTGAGGTTCTGGGACCACCCAAAGTCGGAATATGGGGAGATGTGGCTCAGGGATAAGCGAATCCCAGACGAGTGGAACCAAGTGATCAATGACATGTGGGAGCTGGACAACAATCATAGGGCACCAATATTCAACTATCCAGACTTCCCACTAGCTGGAGGTCGATCCATGGATATCGACGACAGGCTATCATTCATAGTACCAAATTTGAACATTGAATCGGAAGGACCATATGAATTCACAGGCACCATGTACCCAGACAAGCGGCAGCATGAATACCTCTGTCGCACCATGATCCTCGACCCTGATCCAGTAGAGGAAGAAGCTGAGGTTTGAATGGCAAACATGGTGCTGAAGAATGAATGACGGAACCACCGTGACAGCACCCCAACAAAAGGGGATCAAGAGAGCACAGCAAGACACCAAAGCAAGGGAAAGGCCAAGGAGCACAGCACAACTAAATTGGGGGATATAGCAGCACTTCACCAACACTGGTATGATGAATACAAGGAACTCCTACAAGGAGTTCCAGATACAATGCCACCATATTGAGTGGTAAATCATGAGATCCCTCTGATAGATCATGAGAAGTGATACCACTACCACCTGCCCAGATGCCTGAACATATTACGGGATGAATTCAACGAAAAGGTTAACCGATACACACATGCAGGATAGTGGGAACTGATGTCAGCCAGTCAAGCTGCACCAATGATGTGCATGTTCAAAAAAGACACACACTTACACACAGTGGTAGACTGCCAACAGCGAAACAAAAACACCATTAAGGATGTGACCCCGATGCCGGATCAGGATAATATCTGGGAAGATGTAGCATGTGCCAAGTATTGATCAAAGATCAACCTGTCAGATGCCTACAAGCAAGTACAGGTGGTAGCATCAGACATATGGAAGACCGCATTCTCAACGGTACGAGGCACCTACGTCAGCCACATAATGCAACAAGGAGACTGTAATGCACCAGTGACATTCCAACGACTGATGATGTCCATATTCCAGGATGTTATTGGGAAATTCATGCATGTATACCTCGATGATATCTTCGTATATTCAGACACCATAGAGGAGCACAAGAATAGCCTACACATTGTATTCAACTGACTGAGGGAGCAAAAGCTGTACCTCAAGTGGAAAAAATGCAAATTATACACTGACAAAATAGACTGTCTAGGTCACATAATCGACAACCAGGGACTACATGCTGATGGGGACAAACTTTCGCAGATCCATGAATGGAGGACCCTGAGGAATTACAATGACATCCAGAGATTTGTTGGATTAGTGCAATACTTGGTGGCATTCTTCCCAGACATATCCATGTATACAGGGCCTCTACTGAGCATGATGCATAATGGAAACATATTCAACTGGCAGCCACTGCACCAATGCTGCTTCGATATGATCAAAGCTATCTGCTGCAAGACCCCCATCCTTCGACCTATCAACCCCAGGCTCGATGAACCAATATGGGTGATATGCAACACGTCAAAATTGGGGGTAGGGGCAATGTACAGGCAGGGACCAACATGGCAGACCTGTAGGCCTGCCGGATTCATGTCAAAAAAATTCATGACAGCACAGCATAACTATCAAGTGCATGAACTAGAGATGCTGGGCATACTGGAGGCATTGATGAAATGGGAAGACAAACTGATGGGATATCAGATCCATGTCATCACCAATCATCAGGCACTCAAGTTCTTTAAAACACAAGCACATCTATCAGGGAGACAGATGAGGTGGATGGACTATATGTCCCAATTCAATTTTGATATCACCTAGATCAAAGGCGAAAACAATAAGGTAGCAGATTGCTTGAGTCGTTACTATGAGAACGACACCTGGGAAGAGGCTCACAACATGCACAAGTATGTCCAAGCGGATGTATGAGTAGACCCAGGAGGAGAAGACCTTCCCCCGGACCAGTACCAAGAGGTACGAGAAAGGACTGTAGAGATGAGAGCGATGCATGAAGCCACCCTACACCACTCTCGCAGACTGCAAGAGCGAAAGGAGCTGTGAGATATAGAAACACAAGAGATGGCGATGTCAGACAGAATGGTGGACAAGGGATCTGCATCAACGGGATCAATGGATGGGTCAACTGTGTCAGTGGAAGACACTGGGATGACCATTGAGGAGATGCTCAAGTCTGGCCCATCAATGATGCCTGTTCATCTTGACAACGATCATTTCCTCGAAATGATAAAAGAGTGTTATGGAGATGATCCCTTCTTTAAGCTGATCATGGATGACCCCACTGCAAACTGAGCCTTCAAAGTGAAAGACAGGATAATTTGGATGAAGAACACGAGGGGAGATTCTGTGGTGTGCATTCCAAAGGGATCATATGAGGGGAGATCGCTTCATGAAGTGATCCTAGACCAAGTGCATCGAACGTTGGGCCACTATGGATACCAACACACGTCGGAATATACCTGGCGATGGTACTGGTGGCCATGGATTGTATCTGATGCTAGAGAGTTCTGCAAAACATGCGGAGCATGCCAGCAGGCAAAAGGGAGTAACTAGCTCCCTGCGGGGAAACTGCATACACTCCCAGTACCCACGAAGTCATGGGAATCCATCGGGATGGATTTCGTGGGACCATTCCTGGAGGTAGAGGTAGAAGGTCAAAAATTCAACTACCTATAGGTAGTTGTATGCCAAATGACCAGTATGGTACATCTAATCCCCATACACACAAAAATGACAGCGTCACAACTGTCTGGTGTATATATGTGCGAGATAGTACGACTACATGGATTACCAAAATCCATTGTGAGTGATAGGGACCCCAAGTTTACCTCCAGATGGTGGAGGGAACTGCACCAGATGCTGGGAGAAAAGCTCCTCATGTCAACATCGTTTCACCCGCTGATGTGCTCGGTAACGGCGAGTGGCAAAAGGACTAGTGAATGGCAATGAACACCAACAACACTAAACCTAACACTAACTCTACACTTATCACCAATGTATTGAATTCGGGCGTTTCGAGTACGATAGAAGCACTCTGCAGACTTCAATAATCAAGGAAAGTTGTTTAAAGACTTTTTATTCGTTACTAGTGAGCTATACAAGCGTACTACTCGCACTAGCGGGGTGGGTAAGACACGATTGGGTGAATAGTGACTTGACTTGAGCTACTGCGCTCGCTCTGACTGGGACTGCTTCGAACTAGTGGCTCTCTTGGCCCTATACTGCTTCCTACAAGTGATGGACACTTGACTAGTCGCACTCTGGGCTGACTAGTGGTGCTCTTGGCCTAAGAATAATACTTTAAACTCCGAGAACTTGCTTGAACTAACTGCGAAACACTCTTGGCCTTTGCAGGACATGGAAGATTGCTCTAAGACACTTCAATTCACTCTATGCTATGGGTAACTTAGCGACTAGTCGCCGCTTCGTCGAGGTTAAGCACAAAAGCCTTTAATTGGGGCACTAGGTACTGACTAGTAGGTCACAATTGCGGGGATGGCTTGCCTGCCGTGCGTGCACCTATTCTACTACTTATATACTGACAAACAAGGTACGATCAAGATATAAATAACTGACTAGAGGGGTATTATTGATAAGGATTTCTTGGCTAGTCACAAATAATGGTGAATAATCACGCAATAGTCGGTCTAGAAACGGTCGCTTGCTGACTAGTGGGCCTAGGAGCTCCGCTAGTGGTTGTATTCCGTGTCCTGGGCCCGGCGACGCTCCACTAGTGCCAAGGATAAATGACTAGCCAGGCGAGCGTGCCTGTAACAGCTGTCAATCGTGATCGAAGGCGCAGCCCGGCTATACTAGTACCGATCGCAATGGATCTGTATCGCACCCGGCGGATCTACCGCAAGGTTAATCCATTGCTAATTCATTTCTAAGTCCTGTTTCGAGATTGCCACGTGACTAGTTAACCTGACTTAGGCGTTTATGCCCAGATCGGCTCGCTAGTGACCGAACTTCACGAGATTTGTGTCCTCTGCTTCTTGTTTGGTGCGCTAGTCGCGTTACTTGTCCACTAGTGGCCGTATTCACTTAGCCCTGTTAGCGTTCAAGTCACTAGTATGGCCGGCTGGTAGATTTAACCCACTAGTGGTATCGCATCTAAGTCCTGGCTCTACTAGTCGCATACTAGTCTAACTATCAGCTTCGAAGCCTCAGCTATAGTCCTTTAAGTATCACTAATGTAAGATAGATATGCAACAGTATTATTATAAAATCGCAAAATCTAGGTGTGAACGCGTAGACGGCGTATCACCGCAGACAGACAGGATGACGGAGCGAATGAACTGTTTGATAGGGCAGATATTCCGAGCAGAAATCCACCCCAATCAAAAGGATTGGATGATGTGTGTCAATTTGACTGAATTCACAATCAATGCAAGCATAAGCCAAACCATGAAATTTGCACCATTCAAGCTGAATGGTAGGTACCTTCCATCCATGCTAAAAGAGTACCCCCAGGGTAGTACACCGCCAGGAGTATGCAAGTTTGCACAACAAGCACTGATAAATGTAGTGGAGGCACATGACTCAATAATTGAGAGTAGGGTGTTCCAAACGCATCATGCCAATAAGAGGAGGACAGCGGATCCCACTCTAAACAAGGGAGATATGGTGTACCTATCAACAAGGAACTTGAATCTACAAAAAGGGTGGGTGTGTAAGCTATGTCCTAAATATATAGGACCTTACAAGATAGACGATGCCCATCTGGAAACGTCAACATATACACTGCAGCTACCCATGGCACTGCAGGAACAAAGGATACACCTGACTTTCCATATCTCCTTGCTATGGCCATACCATGAAAATAACGATATCCTGTTCTCCAACAGGATACAACTGGATCCATATGACTTTGGAGCCACAGATGACATGGAGTGGTTCATGGATGAGATCATCAGACATTGATGGTCTGACGAGAGGAACCTGGAATACCAGGTGAGGTAGTCCCAAGGAGACACCACCTGGGAGCCCCACAGCAATTGCAGTAAGCTGCAGGCACTGGATCAATACCTCGAACTGATGAGGGTGAAGTATCCCAAGCAGTTGGCAAGGCACATCACGGACACGCCCCCAGACACTAACGACAAACGGTCAAAAGACCAAAGGAAAGGGTGCAGAGGAAAGAACGAATGACTGCATGGCCAAATGCCGATGGTCCAAGCATGCGAATATGATCATGTGACCAAAACACACCAAAGAAATTTTCAAGTCCAAGACCATAACTGGACATCTATCTGGACATCTGCACTACTATCCATCATAAACACTATGATGATTGTTGCAACTATCACATTAGTACTGGCTACTGCATCAGCTACTGCCACTGGCAGTAGTGAAAAGGATAATCCAAAACAAAACAATGAACAACAGCAAAAAAAACCCAAACTGGCCTTTGAACCCCATTTGGAGTTCACAACTGGGCAGGAATGGTGGATGGGTAACAACCAGACAATCAAATAATAACACGCTTGCACTCTGAGCAATGCCACTGAACTTACAACCACAGTTACGGGGGCCAGGACCATATGCATATGGTCCACCTCCAAACTTCATGGGAACACCTGCAATATACCAACCACAAAATTGGCAAATGGGAGGATACCCATACCCTCTGCATCGGCCACCATATGATGATGTGCTCAGTAACGGGCAGCGCACAAATGAAACTAGTGTCTAGATCATCAATCTAGATACTAAATCACACACACACACACAATCACTAATATTAAGTTCGAGGGTGAGTACGATAGAAGCACTCGTGGTGTACATAGATTTTGATAATCAATTGGGTTTTGCTTTAAAACAACTTTGATTCAAGTCTAGAAGTGTTTACACGAGATACACTAATCATGATAGCGAGGTATATGGATGTGGGGGTTTTGTAAGGTATAATTTGAGTGGCTTAGACTTGCAACAACTTTCGTCTAGAAGAGCTGGTAAGGCTTTAACTAGGCAAGCTTTAACAATCAAACAATCAAAGACCTAGAGGTCTACAAAGAGCATAATTGCTCTGGAGTACATGGACTCAATTACAATACAAGCACATGCACTTGCAACAAAGAACCGAAGTTCTACAAAGAGTACACAGACTCGTTAACTGTTCAAACTTAAAGCATTCTAGGGTTTATTTCACTTCAAATAGGCAACGTCTTTGGTCTGGTTGACTTAGCATGTCTAGATCACTTTAGTTGGTGAGAGAGCACAAGGCTTTTGTATGCGGAGCAGTTCAATTAATTAGCAAGGTGCAAACGTGGGGACAACTCTTCTTCCTACTTAGTTCTTCTAGATTACTTATAGCCACCCTTTTGGGGTTGACTTGGTAAACTTAATTCACTTCAGTCGAGGATATGCGATTAAACCAGTGATTGATTAGGTAGCTATAAGGCTACTAGCACAAACACGGGGGAATGCTTTTTCCTCCCATTATGTGTCTAGTCGCTGCTAATTTATACGATTTCTAGCCTAGGTATAGGAGCTTGTATCTAAAAGTAATTATGGTATGAGCTTTGGGTATCAATACAAATGATGAGTAATTAATTTACAAGTATTGTGCCATTCTGAGGTTTCTATTCAGTTGTGCGGTGATGAGCCTCCAGGCTCTGTATGCTCATAACTTCACAGATCTATA
Source organism: Armillaria cepistipes (assembly GCA_900157415.1). Lineage (NCBI taxonomy): Eukaryota > Fungi > Basidiomycota > Agaricomycetes > Agaricales > Physalacriaceae > Armillaria > Armillaria cepistipes. The sequence continues at coordinate 207,877 of FTRY01000041.1, forward strand.
ATGATCTAGTGACATTCTGCCCCTTCCGAACCTCCATATCAAAGCACAGCCATGATTGTCAGGCACTTTGATCCTGAATCCTATTATGCAACTCTAATGACAAGTTAGTGAACTATTATTCGCTACAGTCAGCAGCAGTTAAAGCCTTACCAAGGCTGTTTATTTTGCCCAGTTCATAGCTTAGTAAATGTGCAGGAAGTTCGCGTTGCAGCAGCATTGCACAGTAACTGAAGTTACATGCACAGTTATGTGCAGCTATGCACAGTTGCGTACTTCTTGGAGTTGCACAGTTGCTGACAGATCTCAACTCAGCATTAGTAAAGAAAGGACAAGAATACTCTATTGCACAGTAAATAGTTCGCTTGTGTTGCGAGTTAACAGGGCAAGGACAAATGTAGCTTACCTACAAGGAATTCTCAAAGTAGTATAAAAGTAGCTAACTAAAAGTACAAAAAAGAGGAAGGAGACAAACCCCAGGGAGTTACTTGCCCACAAGTACACTACCTTACACACCTCCTAGATCCGATACACACACCCAAAGTTATTGCTTCTCTACTGTTCATTAGAGAAATAATACTTAGCGAACTTTCCCTTCACTAATAAAAGTTAGCTATAACTTCGCATGCTTACCTCTGCTCCAAAAACTTCACTAGGAAACCTTTACTGGTCATCCTTGCGAAGCATCCTCGACATTTTAAGTTCGCTTGCATACCTGTGTGCTTTAAACAGCAATCCGCAGCAAGGATTGAAGCTTTTAGCCACTAACAACCTAGTACTACCGTTTCCGAACTTAGGAAACAACACCACTTAACTCTTATAGAGTTAGACACCTTGAGGCCTTAGCTACCTTTCTCATAGAGAGAAAGTTCGCTACAGTTGCCCTTGTGATTCGACTCAAGATTGATACTGACTTGCTTGATATTAGGATCGTTTAGAGCTATATCTTGCTTGCACATATTTCATCTTGGACAAAACATCGCTCACACCTGGAGCACCAGCACCTCTTAACTCGCATAGAGTTCCCCAACCGAATCTGCAGCTAGGATTTTGACACCACATAGTTTGTGCCGCATCTAGGTCACCCCCGCTCAGCATACACCCACGTTTACGCATCCCTTCCCTTCTAGGAAAGTTCACATACATACCTTGAGCCTCTGAACAGCCTTCAGAGAATCACAACAAAGCATAGCAATACTTCGCTACCTCATAAGAAGCTACAGTCATCACATGGAGGTGCAAGACTAGACTCGCTAGAACCTGCCTTCAGATTCTGTGTTTGGTTACACTAGCCATTACAGGTCTTGTGTTTTCTGCCCGCAAGAGTCTATAGGTTCATCAGTGGAATGACTAGTAGTCATTCTATTGCTGAGGAGTGCCCTACTGGTCCGTAGGAACCCCTCGCTTCTCCTTCATGCCTTGTCATGTGGATTCCTATTCAATACTACAGCTTGCACAGTATTTCGAGGGTGTAACCACTGATCGCGATCGATCGTCAGACCAAGATTGTATTGCTTTGATCAGTATGTGATCTTAATTAGCTATCTTGGTGCCAAGCATCGGTTATTCAGTTATTCCTAGGTTTAGTTGTGTTCTAGACTAAGTTCATTTTACTGTATGTAGCATTGTGGACTTAGCAATCCTTTTCTAGGTTTATTCAAGTCGTCAAGATGACAAGTAATCTAGTCTTTCTGTGTTCTGCTTTATTGTTTGTATCTCATCTTGATGTGTCCCTTGGTTCCAACTGTAAATAGTCTTGTTTTGGGCAGGGAATAGTATTAAATGTTGAAGGCTTGTAGAGTTGACTTGTCTAGATGTCACTTCTAAGTCCATTCTGACACTGTACTGCTCACTATCTTATGTAGTATACTAGCTATCAGTGTAAAGCCTTCACTATAGCTCTCTGTACCGCTTGTAGACTGCGCTATTTGATAGAAAATCGCAAAATCTACGGGTAGCCTGATACCAAGTGTATCAGCGTGAGGCCTGGAGATGCATTGTTGGCATGGCAGTGGGAATGTGGGATTCGGAATTTGGGCTTGCACAATTCCTGGACAGGATAACTGATACAATTGATTCTCCGCAAGCACACGCCGATGAGAACTTTTTCCAGGAGGCTCTGAACGACGTGCAACAATATAAGTTAGAGCTGGGACACAATGTGTTGGAATCTAATGGGTGATGGTTACAGGAAAGCCTCCTGGCATGGAGGCAGGAATGCACTATCAAGGCAAAAGATGGGCTGTACGTGAAAAACCACAGGCATAGTTGATTGGTGGACAGTGTGGATTGGTCTTCATGGACTCAGCTTTTTGTTCCCCCCATGGTGCACACTGAAGACGACTCAGAGGAAGAGGAAGATGAACATGTCACCATAGAAGAGGAAAGTGACCAAACATGCAGAGCCGCCCAATGAGCCGGCTGGCAACGTGCAAGGCATGCTAGCATCGTCTTTCCACTGTGGGAAGAAGAAAGACACATTTCGCGCTGTGAAATTGGCGACCTCAAGATGTTCCAACCTGAAATGCCTGTGCTGCACACTCCCCTGCCAAAGTTTGGTGTGGTGACCCCGCATAACAAGGTCAAAGACAGCGACAAGGAACGCGAGCAAGATGGGGAACACAGGCAAGATGAGGAACATGAACAAGGTGGGGAACATGAGCAAGATGTGGGTGACACTCTGACACTGAAAGACATGCTAACAGTAAACCTCGACCTGCCTGGGGGGACATCCTCACTCTTCATTTTGGGGGGGGGGGGTTGGATACAGATGACATGGAGATAGATATTGATCCGCCCATGGTGGAGGAATTATAGCAGGAAACAGATGTCAGTGAGGAACTCGAAGAGGCGGAGACGGACGATGAATCATCACCGTTCGTGTTGAAGATGTCTCGGGCCAAGCGCAAGCGTCATTTGGAGAAACTGAACAGGGACAATACTTTGGAAAAGGAGTGGCATATGAAGCTGTTGCACATGCAGTCCTGGTTGGTCAGTGATACACCAACACATTCTGCCAAGCGAGCACAAAATGACAGTAGCATAGGGCCTGCCTGAAAAGCTCTTAAATTGGATCTGACATGCTATGAACACTCTCAAGATGCTTTGGTGTTTCCTGATTGCTACCTCCCATTGATGGACAGGGTCACTACCTTGAATGTTTTTGGTTTGCAATGCACAGTGAGTTATGATTAGGCTGTGATATGAGTAAAAGATCATGAGGGTGCTCTTTGTTTAGTTTGAGGATAACCAGAAAATAGTGGCAGGATACCTGGCCTGCGTTGCTGCAGGAGCACAACACATGAAAAGTTCTGACCCATGCGACTCTTATGCCACCCCTATGGTGGCTAAAGTGAGCGTAGAGGAACTTAAGTTGAGTGCAGGAAGATTGCAGACTCTGCTTCAAAAACAACATATGTATGTGACTGGTGTCCATCCAAACTCTGAATGGAATTGGGACTTGGAGTCCATGAAGAAAATTGGAAACATCGACGTGCATCAGGAAGTTCATGGTAGGTTGTGATAAGAGCCTGCTTGACACTCTGCTATGGAATACATGACTGGTACGCTCCGGTTACATGACTTACCGGTGCTTGCATATATTTGTTCTTCCTATATAAAGTAATATGACCCCGGAGACTATGTTCTCGCTCAATATAGTATGTTTAGTCCTATTGTTAATCTTATCTTAACTTATTTCAAAACATATGGTTTATAGTTTTACTTATCTTAAATTATTTAATAAAGCAGTGCTTTATTATGGTTTATAGTTTTACTTATCTTAAATTATTTTCAAAAGCTGTGCTTTATTTTTCACAAGCCTGCTTAACATACAGCAATGCAAGCTCCGATTTCACGATCAGTACTGTTTCCGTCTGGCAAACCGCGAGACATTTTACAAAGTTCTGTTATGATACTCATGCAGTAGATGGATTCTGTGATGACTCGAAAGAACGAAGAAAGCCCTACACGATGGTCACAGGCGCTCACCTTAATGATTGTACTCTCTACGGCGTCAGCCTCTCCCTGGTACAGGTTGATATCAACAATGGGAGCGCTATCTTCAATCGGTGCATCGTCTCTCAGTTCTAGTTCGATAACTTCTGGGGAGACAAGGGCGGAAGAGAGAGCAAGAGGTAAAAGGAAATCAGCATACTGACAGGAAACAAGGTCAAGGATTCTGCGTGAGAAAAGAAGTAGAAAAGCAATCCACATACTCACTTCATTGTCGGTCACGTTAGTGACAATTGTCGAAGCAAGTACCATATATGCTTATCATAGTGCTAACAATGTCTGTAGCATTGGGGACGTTGTTCATCTTACAGCTGTTTTCATAATTATGCGGAATCCTCGTTTTGAAAATCGTATGTGCTCATGTTTGGATCACATGGTCCCGGCTCTCTTTCTTCCCACCATGTTGTGCCCTGAACCGTGCTGAACGTGCCCGCCTATGCTACAACGCCCGTTTCCTGCGCCCAAAGTCATTTACTGACTGTGTCCACTCCTCTGGCATGCCCTATACCCCAACTCGAACCCTAGATGTGTGACGAACCTTGCATGGCCATGTCTGTACATGCTGGCAATGCTCGATGAGCACTTCAATTCCTGACGCGACACCAAGGTTGTATCTATCTTGACTCTCTCACACACATCCTGATTATTCTGTATATATTTCCAATGGCAGCTAGGATCCTACGAACATCTTCACGGCGAGATACACTGCGGTGTCGGACTCCCCGTAACATTGCTGCCAGTCACTGCCCTGGAGACACTTGGAAAACGGACAAAGGTATCCCATTTTCCTTCCCCGTTATTACTGATTTCAGGAGACTCGAAGTGCGGCACTGCAGCTCGCTACTCGTGATTGGTATGAATGGCTTTGTGGTTAGATACCAGAGCATTTGTACTAAATAAGTATTAAAATGAGTGCTCTTGTGCCCTATTTATTACATTGGCAGTCTCAGGGTGTGTCGAACTTGGAGCAAGAGCGGGATGCAAGACAGCGGATTGTGCCAATAAAAAAGCAATAGTTCTCGCACCGAGCCATCTTCTGATGCAAACAAGACCACAGAGATTTTTCAAAACGGAGGTTCCGCATAATTATGAAAAGAGCTGTAATAACAGAGCTGGTGAATGGTCACTATTTTTTACATACTCAGATTTCAGGATTGGATGCTATGTGTACAACCCCTGTGTAGTTATAAAAGTTTGACCGCCAAAGCAAGGTCCAAGTCGTCGACCGATGGCCGCTAGTAATCTTACTCGCAGCGAAGAAATTGAAAACAAGGGGATACAGGGGGATACTGTACTTTAGGATCTCGATGATGATAATTTGAAATATCTCATCGAGCTGGATGACAGTGCTGAGTCAGTGAGTCATCGAATGTCCGGCCATTTCCGGAGAGTTCCCACAATCCAAACCAGTTAGGCTCCTCCACGCCGGTCACATTGAAGAGGAGCCATACCATCCTTGTAGCTCGTTTCCAAGGACATCCTCTTCCTGTCCTACAAACAGAGACAGTATTGAATAATAACGCAATTTATCTTTTGCCCAATGTTGCCGTCAGCGGTACCTGTGTTGATATTTTGTATAGCAATCACAATCCCCAGGTTTCGATCATCCGTAGGGTCGAACGAGCACTCCAGTATGGAACGAACACACGAAGCTCAGGCAAACATTCAAGCCCCCAAGGCTAATGTGACCAACCAAGCCCCCGGTGCGTTCTTTACCTATAAAGGAACATATCAGATATCCGACTAGGAATACACCCACGAAGAACAAGAACAGTGAATGATTTGGTGACGGTGGGCCATATAAATGAAACATCGACGAAGAACTACGTGCCTGGAAGCAAATACAGTTCCTTCAGACTGTTGACCCTGGTTTGCAATGGATAAGTTTCGCCGTTGTCAACGAAAGCCCAGAAATGCGAGAGACCGAGCGGTGTGGTTAAGAACTGATGCAGCAACGCGAAACCCCCTTCAACCTGGGGGTCATGCGATGGTGCTCCACCAGTTTTCCGTAAAGATCGGTTCCCTCCCCTTTCCTTCCCAACCATCATTTCTGAGGACATGTACCATTAAGCTTCGCAAAGATTAATCAGCCCTTGCACATGCAGCTGCTATTCTTAGCATAGATATGATCAATAAGGCAGATAATTCACCGTCAAAGTGCCTTCAGAAAGATTTTTTTCTAGTGCGAAAGAGACAGATGCCTTATGACGAAATTGACACCTAGAAGCAATAGAGGTACTTCAGATGTTGAAGTTTTCCATTCAGAATGGGTGGGACTCAGTTTTACACATGGTATGGATGAGGCAGCACAGCTACAGGAACTGAAAGAGCTAATTGGTCATCAGACATCTGTTCCAGAGGATATGCACGCATTTATTAAGTCGCTAGCAGGTTAGACCTGCGACCAGTCCCCGTACATGAGCAAGCGTCGATGTAAGGGATCCAGTAGCGGCGGAAGCCGGGTCCCCGATTCTTTCATTTTTCAAATTCATTATCAAAAAATAACTAAGACCAGCAGCCCACTACCTTGACCTCGCATGATGCAGGATTTCCTCATACTTAACAGAGTTCAGACTTACTTGACCAAATCAAAATTAGGCATTCTGAATAACATACATGAATCTAATACAGCACTAGTTGGTTGCGGGGAAAAAGTTCGCTCGGTGGCAGCGCAGCTGCCACCAGCTCACATTTTCCCTCGCAACCTCAGGCAGCTAAAAGGACCACGCGACAAGGTAAGTAGTGGGCCTGAATGAGTGTCGCAAAGATGTTACAAAGTTGGCATCCGAGTGAAAACCTGCCATGATCTGCAGACTTGCACATTTAGCCTCCTGCCCTCTAGCTTAAGCCTCCCTTGAGCCTAGCTTTGTCAACGCTGAGTCCTATGCCAAGTCGTCAGCCAAAACGGAGTGAGATATCAACCAGCGCACGTACATCAGGGGAAGTACAAGTTATTGATAACAGGTCGCCGAGCCAAAATACTAAGATATATCCGGTGCGCGCGCCACCGTTGATGGCGGAGGTTCTTCCCTTGTTAGCATCAAGCCTTGACAAAGAAAATTGAAACTTAATACCAGGAACGTCAGCTCACAATAGGAAAACACTCGCCGATGTCAATACATCGCAGCAGCACAACCATCGTCACTAAGAACGCCATAGGGCATGTCGGTGGCACTGTTCCAACCGTTCCGAGTCTGATGTCGCAAAAATCAGCTACGAAAGCGGTCGGCAGCATCTGAGGTACGTACATTGCGCCTGCCCGTGTACCCTTCACTTCACCCAAGTTCCACAGAACAGCACCACTATCAAAACATTGTGCCCTTGCTAGCCGGATGTCGAACCGTTGCCGCAAGGTGAAAGTCATTGTCCGAGAATACAAATACTGCGAGCTTTGAATTTTTGAAGCTTGAAACTGAATCTTGACACTTAACATAGTACTCGATGAGTAGCGAAAAGGCAGTCATTGACGTGGCAAGGACGTACCAGGTGCTTGCGAACCTGCACTTCCCAAAGACCCTCTACCACCTCAACAACACTGTACCCCTGCTCGCTGGACACAGTGAATATCAAAGGTACCTTGTGTTGTACGAGGAATTTAATGGTGTCAGGCTGACATACCAGCATCGGAAAGTCCAGAGTTGAAGGCGAAGGCGAGGCCGGGGTTTTCGAAAGTCAATCTAGCACCACAAGGGTACGCAAATCGCACCAAATGCATGCTGAACATTTTCTTGCTACTCGCTCTCCAATGTCGTACCTTCCAGAGTATGCTAAGCGTGCTACGTGGTGCTCAAGCGCTCAAGCTTCAGCTTTTCGAAGAGAATAGCGTGGACGTTCTGTCTATAAATTGAATATTGGTACACACTTGCTGATTGATGATATGACAATCACTGGCTTGTTCCTGGTGGAAGCGGCCAATAATGTCTTAATGTTCATCGCAGCAATAGAAGACCATTCTGCAGTGGTTCAGGAAAGATGAAAGAAGGAACAGAGTGACAGTGCTGCAGCTCAGGTCAGTCCTGGTACTGAAAAGACATCAATTGCGCCATGCGAACGATTATCGGCGAACCAATAGGGAGAAGTCGGGAAGACAGAGTTTTTCAGCCACAGCGGCAATCAGTTTCAGCCACCCGACATGCCAGCCGTAGCGTGCCGAGTGCTTAGCTAAGTCAACCCGGAGTATAGCCCCTGTCCAGACAGTTTGGCACTACTCACGACCAGTTACGGCTCCCTATAACCCTCTGTCGTTTCCTCATTCTTCGGAAAGAATCGGGGACCTGTACAGCTAACTTTGAATTCCCTTTGATGCGTTTAGGGATTTGCCGAATCCTAAAAAGGTCAGAACGCGGATACCATATTTGGGTTTTGGTGGTGCACCGCGACAGCGACAACACGTTTTGGCATGAGTGCTTCATGGATTCCTTGAAAATTTGTGCTTTCATCATATTTTACAATACCTGCCCCAATGACATGCCATTCGGACCGTTGTAATATGTGATATGTTGTTAGGCATCAACACGTACTTGTTGAACGATCTTTTAAACTTTACGGATGATTTCAGCAGCAATATATGATGTTATCAGTAGTGAGAGGTGACTGTATACTTAGAAGAAGACGAACGATGCTTGTAAGCCAAGAAGCTGCTCAGAAACGCGTTGTCGCTGTCGCGGTGCACCACCAAAACCCAAATATGGTATCCGCGTTCTGACCTTTTTAGGATTCGGCAAATCCCTAAACGCATCAAAGGGAATTCAAAGTCAGATTTACAGGTCCCTACCGTCGACGCTTGCTCATGTAGGGACCAGTCACAGGTCTACTAGCTAGCAGGTGAACTCGGATGATATAGTCTTTTTGTAATTACTTTCCTTTTATGATGACGCGCCATAGCCTGCGCCTTTAGCCGACTGAGCCGAGCCGTAGCCGCATCCAAATTTATGGCTAGGCTCGGCTCGGTTAATAAAAATTCCAAAGCCGTCATTGGCCGAGCCGCTCTGGGTTTCGCCGCGCCACGGCATCACTAACACCAAAACCTATATATGGTATCTCATTTTCTGACCATTTTGGGATTCAGCAATTTCCTAACGACATCATAGGGGATTCAAAGTCAGACGTACAGGTCCCTACCATCGACGCTTGCCCATGTAGGGACCCTAGGTTTTCAAGATTTTCTAGATAATATTGTAAACAACTTAGACACCCCTATCAGACATCCGGGATTTGCCGTTGCGGTTAAAACTCAGTCCCAGCTCAGTCTGAACTCCGGGGTTAGAATGCGGTAGAAGGCTTTAGATTCCACGTCCATTCTCTCTGCAATGCTAGTAATGCATGACATACACTATAAACCATTGGGTGGGTCAGACAATATCTGATCCAGTATATGCTGACTCATAACTCGTCTTTCAGAGGCCAACAACTCACGTTTATTCTTTTTGTTTTCGGAATCTGAGGATGAGGACACGAACAATGTGCCCGAGAATTCACAGCAATCGCTTAAGGAGCCCGATTCCTATGCGTGTCGAAAGGCATCACAGCCTGTGCCCTTTTATACAGCACCCATGGCGAATAAGCCGGTAGGTTCTCATTTTGGTTGATCCAAAACTGGCTTATGGAAAGTGCGCCGGATCATTAAAGATAGCAGCGTCAGTATTTCATGCATCTCTCGGTGTCATCTGTTCTTGAATGCCTCCTTTCCAGTATACATCCTTCAATGAGTCCTGCAAAAGGGGAAGTACTACCAACGGACGAAGAAGTTGGAACGAAGACCTCCGATGAGTTCGTCGACTTTCTATGATTGAGAAAAGTTGCCAATCCTTTGTTCAAGAGTGCTTATATACCCTTGGTGGATCTCAGGAGGAGTGAGTATCAGCAAAGCCGAGCTGGATCGCCTATCGCCAGGTCAATATCTCAACGATAATATAATAGAGTTTGGACTAAAACGGTGTGTACATTCGCGGAGAAGTCCCTTCGCACCATTTACGCTTTATCTAATAGCTTGGAGTATAAAAACCTAAATGAGACATATGCACCAAATGAAAATTTCATTTTCAGTTCATTTTGGTATTCAAGGTTCAAGAAGTAAGCTTGTTTTGCATAGTAGTCCTACCCGTTTATCATTTCATAGGAACTACAATGATGTTCGTCGTTGGACCGCGAAGGTAGACGTTTTTTCCAAGCAGTACTTGATCGTACCAATGCATGAGGGGTATTTCGCTTAACTCAACTTTTCTTCGTTCTCTTGACTGGTAACTCAGATGTCATTGGTACCTGGCCATCATTTGCAATCCGCAGTATACAACCTTTCCACCCTTGGATGAAAAAGAAGAGCAAGAAGACATCACGGAAAGGAACGAAACACCAGGAGCCACACGTGAAGTGTAAGTTGTAGCCTACGACGTGATGACCATTACTGACTGAGGTGCCATCTCAGAACAACAATTTTCATTTTAGATTCCCTCGGCGATCCACATTGTGCCGACGTTGAGTTGTTAGGAAAATTTCTATCGCTTGAAGCTCTTGACAAGAAGGGGGTGCGAACTACAAGGGCCGCCATCGGACGGTCTGTCTCTGTACGTCAAAAAAGTGGATTGTGTGGATTGTAGCAGAAACTTACTTCCAATGCAGGTCCCTGCCCAACCAAACCTATACGACTGTGGCATATATCTGTTGCACTTCGCCGCAACGTTCATGTCGAACCCATCTCTCTACTTTGACTTCATGGTGAACTGATCTCGGAACCACGAGAATCTAACTGACCAAATTTATACATTTTTCAGCGTACCTCCACGATTCCACTTGGGGTCGATCTATCCTCATTCTGGAAGGATTCCCAAATACCAAGTTTGAGGGAAGATATCAAACGTGACATCTTGGAACTTTCCGCAACATGGTCATCTTGGATGGTAACACGAACAACAAATGTCGATAATGGACCCGCGTCTTCTGAAAGTGATGTCGAGATTCTGGGGGAACCCTTGAAATTGCTGCGGAAAAGGAAACGAACACAAGTTGAATATGATACATTGTACAAGTCGTCGCGGAATAGTAAGAGGGCACGCACCTAGTGTTCGATGAATAAACAATACATTTGATACATAAAATGTTAGTCGAAAGACGGGCATACCAATCATTCTAAGACAATAGGTTTGACTTGTACAACAATAGCGGAAGCTGCGACGCAGCTTAGAACCCGTTGTGGACCATGATTTTGTTGGTCTCAGTCTGTTTGTTGTCAATGAAGTCATGTTTAAAGCCCTATGGAGCCTATGCGTAGATGTTGCGGTTTGTAACACGACATTTTATCTAACTATGTGAAGGTATCGGTATTACGGCCTGAGGGTTGGTATCTGGCTGTGTTGAGCTGTGATGGTTGCCTGGTCGTGCGTGGTTGTGTGCGTCTTGGTGCAGAAGAGAAGTATTGAGCGGAAGACAGGACCGTGACGCAGTGGACGGTCAGTAAGTGTGGTGTAGAGATTGTGGGAGTCCCGGCGAGATGTTGATGTTGTGTTGTCATTGGTGGCTGCTTGACTGGGTTGGGACATGTTACCAAGTGCGAAAATGAGCACGAGATTGCATACTCTCCTCCGTAGCGGAGGTCAGAAGAAAGTCTGCGAACTGTTCCCCCCCCCCCCTCGCATGCCCAAGTGAGGCACAGATAAATTGGTGTCCATCCAACTGGAGCTACACTCCTACGGGGGAGGACCGCCTTTGTTGTTGGAGACATCAGGAAAACGCTTAGTGCGCTGCACGTACGCGAGGGTGGCAAAGGTATGCCGAGATGTGGTTGATAGAAGGTGTCTGAGTTGGAGATTGGCCGCCCTCGTCCGACGACGGAGGGCTTGTCTCTCATCGGAATAGCACTCACAGACTAGAAGGAAATGTGCCCACCGTTTCTGGGACATTGCAGTAGGGGCAGTCAGGGGATGGGGCGGCTCGCGAGCGGAAGCTATACGTGTGGAACGGAATGTGTCCAGTGCATAGCTGTGTGAACATGCTAGCTTCCGCCCTGGACATGTTTTCGAAGATTCTTTGGATTTTTGGGGAGGGCGCCGAACGGTCGAAACATTTCGTGAAGCTTCCTTTGGGTGAGGTGAGCCACAGCTCTGTCCATTGCGCCTGGATGCGCTTCGAGAAGTCCATATCGCTGCAGCCTTGCTACGTGGGAGCGGGCTGGTGAGCACAGTGCGATTCTAGCGAACAGCGGGGAGGGGGGTCCTTGGGCAACTAGTCTGGCTTCCGCATCGGCTATTTCATCACTGATGGTGACAATGTGGCCTGGTCCCTATTGGAAGCGGATGCGTAGGGATCTTCTCTTGGACTGAAGACGTTGCGCCTGATAGCGGAAGTCTCCTACCAGGTACATAACGTCCTGATTTCGTCTGACCTGAGTCTATGAGAATTGTAATTTTTGTGGGTTTGGCAGTATCGCGCCTGCCAAGTCCGCTTCAAGGACTGTATGGTGAGCGTCTGAACCTAGGCATAGATGACGGTGGACTTCCCCATGCGGGGCGTTTTCGTAAGTCTGCGACCAAGCAGTCGCCCTGATCAGGTCGGGAAAGATGAGTCGGTCGCTCCTTGGGGTCTTCCCTACCTCCGCTTGGTCTTTGTCAGGGACGATGTCGAATCCGATACTGTCTGCTTTTTGGATCGGGATGGGGTCGATGCATTCCCATTCTTCCCGGAAGTCTGAGAGGGCATTGCGAAGGTGGTGCATCGGTGAGCGGTGGAAGCGGGTTGACGTTTGCATCTCCAAATTGTCTTGAAGCACGGGTGGGCTGGAGGGAATGTGTATAGGCGAGATGCTAACTTGTAAGCCACCAGGCTCAGTCGTAGGTGAGAGGGAAGTACGTTGGCGTGGTAGTGCAATAAGGCGCCTGTTGGCGTCGACCTTAGGCCACTAGCCACTACCTTGCATGCGAGACGTTGAGCTTGCGCGCCACACCCACACCCACTGCTCCACTCTACCTTCCTTCTCCCCCTTACACCGGGTTGTACCACACGGGGAAAGCCTACTCTATCCGGGGTGTGACCAGACTGATGAATAGACGATGAATGTATTTGAGAGACATGCCGATCTTCGTGTTTGCTAACCGTGTGAGTGCTACTGCGGTCTGCCTTGATGCCGTTCCCCACCGCGTGCTCAACGTGCTCCTTGAAGTCCAGGCATCGATCGATATGCACACCGAGGTATTTGACACTCTCCTTGCTTGATGGCGTGACCTACTACCGTCATTGATCCCTTCTGGTCCGAACGCCATGTGTGGTGCACTAGTTGATACTTAGTGACGTCGATACCGAGTCTTTTGCCCATTCGAGTCCTTCTACCCCGAGTCTCTGGGGCTTGTCGATGTTCTCTTCCACTATCTGATACTGCCACTACGGCCGTGTTGACGGGTGTCGTCAATGAAACCGTAAATCTTCCCCTTGACTCGGTCAAGGAAAATATGTTTTAGTCAGCATATCCTAATTTCTTGAACGTCCCTCTTCAGTACGCTTCTCGCTCGCGTCCTACACGACACCATTCAAATGATGCACCTACGAAGAGACAAAAGAGATGTACCTGGTGCGTCACAGTGTAAATCCACCCAGTTGCGACCCTGTAGGGATCCCAAAATGCCTATGTATAAACCCCTGTCACCGAAGGAATTAGAAGGACTGAAAGAGAAGATACAGACACACTGGGGTTGGCCTCATCCACTTCAGGATGAGTAGATGACTGCCATAGAAGCACAGCTCACTGGCAAGTGCAAGGATGTCCTCGTTCATGCAGCAACAGGATTTGGAGAAACTGCCATCGCTGCAGGCCCCCATGTTCACGAAAAGAGCAAAGGGCGCTTTACCTTGATGGTATCCCCATTGATATCCCTTCAAGAAGATCAGGTATGTACTGTTCACCTTCAAAGATTCCGAAATTGAAGGTTGCATAGGTCGGCTCTTTCAAGAACGAGTATACGCTCGCGGTGGTGGCTGCACACCACAGATCATGGCGGTATGTCCTGTCTCGCTGTACTGTGCTGTTCTAAAGAACATCGTCAGGATATCAATGGAGGAAATTAGCAAATCATACTCATTTCTCCAGAATTGGCTTTGTCGACACGATTCATCGACACAGTCCTTCGTAACTCGGAATTCACACGGCGCCTGTTGTCGATATTGATTGACGAGGCTCATGTGGTGTCGTATTGGCGCAGTCAATTTCGGAAGATGTATGGGCGTCTTGGCACCATCCGTGCGTTCATTCTGAAGTCGGTGTCGATGGTTGCAATGTCCGCCACTTTGTCTAAAAGAATTCGAGACGACGTGCTCAGTAAAGTCCAGTTCAAACAAATGACTTCAGGATACATTACCGTGGATGTCGGGAACGATCAGCAGAACGTGTCTCGGATAATACAGCATCCTATGGATTCGTATGCGGACCTGGACTTCGTCATTCTCAAGGATGTGAAACAAGCAAGTGACATACCTTTGACCCGGATCTACGCAGACAGTATCCCTGTCAGCATTTCAATTGAAGATCATCTTACAGAGCTCCTACCGCAGAGCATGCACGGTCTAGGCATTCTACGACCTTATAATGCCACATATTTGACAGAGTACCGTGAAGAAGTGATGCGGCTGGCCAGATTGAATACTATCCAAGTCCTCATCTGTACAGATGCCGCAGGGATGATACGTATGAACACTGCAATTCCAATCAGGAAACTTGAGGTAACAGTCTACAGGGATGCAACATACCAAATATCGAGCGTATCGTGTAGTGGAAATTCACGACGTCAATGTCAATATTCGTCCAACGAGCAGGACGAGCAAGATGTGGTCCTGGAACGGCCGGGATAGCCATTCTACTGGTAGAGAAATCTGTGTACGAGGAAGACCTATTCAGCCCACAGAAGCCTATGGAGAATGCCAAGCGGGGCGAAAAGAAAAAAACACGCACGGTCCTGAGGACAGTCAAAGAACGGAACCAATATACCATCTCTCGAGGTGTCAAACGGAGTTCACGGTCGGGGAAAAAGATTTGGTGCCATACCCTGACGAGCCTCCATTGAATGTTGAAACAGAGGATGAAGGTTTGAAGGTCTTTGTACAGACTGGTAAATGTCGGCGACAGATATGGGGGAAATCTACGGCAACGAAACGTCTCGTAAGGCTCATACCCTCATGCGAAAGTGATCAAGCACTCACCGTTAATTGACTCAGATCCTATCATTCCATGTTGCGATATCTGTTGTCCCGAGCTATTGAATCAGGCGTGTCCAGGGCTTGCCCCAAAGGTTCAGAAAGAGAAAAAGGCCAAAAAAGATGTTCCTCACCTGCCGACACAATGACTACGAGAATCGCGAACAGCAATTAAAAAGTGGGGCTCCAAGGCGTCGCTTTTTGGGGGAAGGAGTATTTTGAAAAGACAAAATTGTCGTCTTGTTGTCAGCTGTGGGGCAGAGGCCTACGAAAACGCTCCTTACCCTTGAAACCCGCGTTTACGACGACTCTATGTGCAATAATTACGAATTGCTCTAAGGCGGCTCCTAGATATGAATCGTAACAATATCCGTGCGCGCGCCGGAAAGAAATATACTATTCCGTATGGGCCAATATATCATATGAGTACGCACCAAATGGCCAAGAGTTCCTCCAATTCCTGTCGCAGCTGCCAAAGATGCATATATGCGAGTGACATCACTGACGAAGGTGGTTGACGGGATGCACGAGCAGAGAAAAAGGACGGCACCAGATTACCAGGGCACCTGTCTGATTGTCGTTAAGTACCATTCCCAGGGGGTAAGCTCTGGATAACCGACATCACAGTCGGCGTGAACGATACCAGCTCAATATCCTTTGGGTCTGGGGTAACGGTGTCCGCAACAGTGTCTGTGACCAACTTCTTGACACCATACCGATGCGGTACCAAGGGAATATAATACCCATGCCATTGTCAAGGCGGATAGCCTTAGCGATGTTGAGGATCCTGGAGTCTGGACACCTTGGTATGTCAAAGAATGCAGGGTCTGCGATCTGAGTACTGGAGTCCTTGACGCTCATGGTGGATGTCCCCGTGCTGAATATCATGAGCCCATCCTTGATACCTACTACGGGGTACGCAAAGACGGCTGTTATAACATCACCTAAGACTTGTGTTCAGGTTTCGTTCAGTTTAGCGACAATCAGTGTCTGTACATCAAAGCTCCTACGGATAATCCATCCAGATGAGGCGGGTTCCATCGCGGAACTTTGACATTTCCCATTGTTAGAACTCAGAAGCCTTCATAGAGTTGGTATCAGACACTTCGGGAGTAGCAGAGGCATTGGACATCACGTAGCATTGGTGGTGGAACGATATAATTTAAATTACTAATCCAGTAGCGGCGGAAGCCGGGTCCCCGATTCTCTCCATTTTTCGGATTTATTTCTAAAAGATAACCAGCCAGCGGCCGCTACCGTGACCTCACTTACTTGACGAAATCAAAATTGGGCATTCTGGTTAACATACATGAATTTAATACAGCACTGAATGGTTGCGGGGAAAAAGTTCGCTCGGTGGCAGCGCAGCTGCCACCAGCTCACGTTTTCCCTCGCAACCTCAGGCAGCTAAAAAGACCACACGACAAGGTAAGTAGTAGGCCTAAATGGGTGTCACAAAGATGGTACAAATTTGGCATCTTCACCCGAGTGAAAACCTGCCATAATCTGTAGACTTGCATATTTAGCCTTATGCCCTCCAACTTAAGCCTAGCTTCGTCAACGCCGAGTTCTACGCCCAGTTGTTAGCTAAATGTAGTGAGATACCAACCAGCGCACGTACCTCGAGGGAAGTACAGCTTGTTGATAAGAGGTCGCTGGGCCAAAATACTAAGATATATTGAGTACACATGCGCCGTCAATGGCAGAGATCCCTCCCTTGTTAGCATCAAGCCTTGACAAGAAAATGTGATACTTAACACCAGAAATAGCTACTCACGATGGGCAATACTCGCCGAATGGCACCAGCACAGAAATTGTCACCAAGAATGCCATAAGGCATGTTGGTGATACGGTCCCAACCATTCCAAGTCTAATGTCGCAAACATCAGCTACGAAAGCAGTGAGCAGCATGTGAGATACGTACGTTGCACCTGCCCATGCGCCCTCCCCTTCACCAAGTTCTACGGAACAGCACCACTTTCAAAACATTGTGCCCTTGCTAGCCGGACGTCGATATGTTGCGACAGGGTGAAAGTCGTTGTCAGAATACGAGTGCTGCGAGCCTTGAATTTTTGAAGCTAGAAACTGGATCTTGACACTTCACGTTGTACTCACTGATTAGCGAAAAGGCAGTCATTAACGTGGTAAGGACATACCATGTGTTGGCGAACCTGCACTTCCCAAAGACACTCTACCACCTCACTAAAACTGTACTCTTTCTCGCCGGACACATAACTCACAGTGAATATCAAAGGTACCTTGCGTTGAATGAGGATGAGGAATTTAATGGTGTCAGGCTACATACCAGCATTGGAATGTCCAGAGTCGAAGACGAAGGAGAGGCCAGGGTTTTCGAAAGTAGATCTAGCACCTCAAGGGCTCACAAATCGCACCAAACGCATGCTGAACATTTTCTTGGTACTCACTGTCCGATGTCGTACCTTCCACAATGCTCAAGAGAGCACTCCAGCTTGAAGTTGAAGCGAGTAGCATGGACATTCTGTCTGTAGATTAGCACACACTCGCTGATTGATGATCTGGCACTGTCTCACTGACTTTTTCCTAGTGGATGTGGCCAATAATGTCCTAATGATCGTCTCAGTAGTAGAAGACCATCTTGCACTGGGTCAGGAAAGAAGAAGAAATAGAGTGAGGAGGAGGTCAGTCATACTGGAAAGACATCAAGCGAGGTTTTGATGAGTCAGGAATGCCATGCGAACGATTATCTGCAAACCAATAGGGAGATGTCGGAAAGACAGTGATTTTCAGCCACAGCGGCAATCATTTTCAGCCACCCGGCATGCCAGCCGTAGTATGCCGAATGCTCGCCAATCACCGCAAATTAGCTAAGCCAACCCGGAGTATAGCCCCTGTCCAGACAGTTTGGCACTACTCACGACCAGTTACGGCTCCCTATAACCCTCTGTCGTTTCCTCATTCTTCGGAAAGAATCGGGGAGCCATGACACTCGGATTACATCATATCACGTGCAGCTCATGGCTTGGTAAGCGAAGATTTTAGACCTTGAGAGACCTTGACAAGCAAGGTAAAGCAGGGTAATATTGTAAATAACTTAGACACCCCTATCAGACATCCCAGTCGCACCCTGAGAACGGGATTTGCCGTTGTGGTTAAAACTCAGTCCCAACTCCGGGGTTAGAATTTAGATTCCACACCCATTCTCTTTGCAATGCTAGTAATGCATGACATACACTATAAACCATTGGGTGGGTCAGACAATATCTGATCCAGTATATGCTGACTCATAACTCGTCTTCAAGAGGCCAACAACCCACGTTTATTCTTTTTGTTTTCGGAATTTGAGGATGAGGACACGACCAATGTGCCCGAGAATTCACCGCAATCGTCTGAGGATCCCGATTTCTATGCGTGTCGAAGGGCATCTAAGCGATTGCGCACTGCTGAAAAGAAGCGATCCTCACGAGCTGCACACAAGTACGTTCCCAAGTTATTGTCTTTCTGAACACGACTTAGATCAAGAATGAAGATCCCGGTCCAGAGAGACTTCGACGGATGGTTCATCCAAACAGTCCCAGCATCGCCAGCAGAAGCACTACCACCCGGCGACGGACCACCCTTCGATCGCGGAAACCCCGCCAGCACTGGAGCAGTCCCCTCTTCCCCCTCCCCTGTCCGTGCCAGACAGTCCGAGCCGCTGCGAGATAGGAATCCAAACTGGCGACATCAATCGGCCCTTGCGGCGTACTACTGACTTCGGAGTCAATGCACTTGGCGTGTTCAGGGATGCTCCTGTTGTGCCTTGGTCCCGACAACATCAGAAGGATGGTAACTCTTCACCCGCTATTGTCACACTCCCGTACGTTCCTGAAGACTCAAAAAACTTACTTGAAGACGTGAGTTGCATCCCGTCTACTGGCAATGTAGTCTAAACCCATCGACAACAGCAGGCCAGGGAGGTTGAAATGCTCTCCATAAACTATCCTATTCTCGAAGATACAAACCCCCACATCGTTTTTATACGCGCTCCTTTCCCCGACAATGCCCAGTTGATTGACACCATCTTGGACCACTTGGCTCATAATCGGGGGGTTAAGTTGGAAGGTTTTCGAGAGCCAGACATCATCGAGGCGCTCTCGAGCGAATACATGGCTACGCATTGGAATGTTCAGCCTGCATGACTGGTAGAGGTACATGGTAGGTGTTCGTGTGTATATCAAGCCATATGGAGGATCCCTGAATGGGTTGCAGATACGTTCAGAAAAATGGAGACACCTGGAACGCCATATAAAAAAATGCTACATTCCGAGTTTATTGCCGGGCTCACCGATCCCACTCGTAGCGAAAAGGTTCTCGATGTACCCATGGCGCATCGAGGAGCCCCTCCTCCATTTGGGTGCGTACTAAAACTGGGCTTAGCATCTGATGTCGCGTCTCACTCAGTACCAGCCTCATGGACGACGGTTATGATGCGTGGAACAATACCTCGTCACAGTACGATTGGCCTCATGGACTTTCCAGGGAGCAATGGGCTGATGCTAACTGGGGACTCATACATCACGCTGGCACATTAACCGGTGAACACCACGAAGCGGACGGCAAAATTGGGCTGATAGCCGCTGAACAAGGCTGTAAGCTATGGACGACTTTCTTTCCTAAAGAGAAATTCCTTCGCGACAACGTAGATGAGTACTTCGATGCAATATTTAATTGCAGCAGCGGCGAAGAACAGCCACGACCGTCCCTTGATGTAGCTGTGGGATATACACTGGTGTTACTGCCGGGAGATTGCTAGTATGTCGGTGATTTTTTTGGGGTTAATGTCGCTGATGAAACGTCGCAGCTTCCAGCCGTCTGGCGCAGCACATGCTGTTTACACCCCAGAGCCAAGCTTTACGCGAGGGTCTTCATTTTGGTCCCTAACAAGTATGCATCAAGTTGAGGTCTCTCGTTTGTATGACGTTGAAGGTGGGATTTGGTCGACCAACCTTGACCACGATACAGACAGGGTATACGAGGGATTAGTTCGATTAATGCTCTACCTACCAACTAATCCCAACAAGCGTGAGTATAACATGCCGCCTCTTTTAGCTTGTCTAAGAATCTTGCTAGTCCGTTATAAACGCAGTCTAGCGTCTTTCCTCCTGATGATTCTAGACCCAGAGTCGTACATTCCCACTCACAGGCGAGCGTATGGATTTCCAGAAGACCTTGAAGACCCGGAGACAGAAGAGGACGCCCTTGCTAACCATGAGCAGATGTTGGCCGACGCGCACAAGAGTGTTAAAAAGTGTTTGTGGGCCTCCCTCGCCAAGAAATACGCCAAAAGGGTTGCTACCTTCATCGGGTTACCTACAGTAGGGGCTCTCAAAGTATTCCTGGGAAGCGGCGACGCATTGTGTGACCCAGGTGAAAAGATTTCGATCGCCGGTGTTTTAAATGAAATTCTGACAGAGCAGGCGATGAAGCGAGAGGCCGAAGAGAAAAATGTGGATAACAGGTCAGCAAAGGAGAAGCCACAGCATGGCAAAAAGTCGAAAAGTGGAAGGAAGAGGCGTTAGTATTATAATTGATGAGTACACATTGAATATCATTGGGACATTTTGAATGACATTGTCCTTGGGACATTTTAAGATGACATTGGTACGTTTTCAATGTCGTTGCCATTGGGACATTTAGAATGACATTGGTACGTTTGGGATGACAATGCCAACTACGCTGGAAACACCAGTTTAACTCGTCCTGAGCTCTGTCCCCGCAATCTCTTTTCCATATCCAGGCTCTTTTGTTTCCGTTTCTCGTACGCCTGCTTCTGTTTTTCGTGGGACTCAATCGCTTTGAGGTCAGACGGTTTCACCGCTAATTTACGGACTGTGTCTTGATACCTTTCCCATGACTTTCGCAGCCGCTCATTCTGCTCATTGATGTATCTGTCAGCCATATTGAACTTGCGCGTACGCTGTATAACTGCATCGACAGATGAGTCAGTTCACATGTGCTGTGTGGAGAGACTGAGGTCTTGCCTGTCCGCTTATATTTTCAGGCGACTGAAACGACGGTCGTAGTAGGCCTGTAGGCGGCCTTCACTCCAGTCTTTTGTGTGACCTGTGAAAAGCAAAGTCAGCAGGGCAATGAGCAGGCACACAAATGAAGGATAAGTACGCGATGCGTCTGAAGGCGCATCTTGTCGTAGTATCGAGCACAAGAGATACCTCTAATGAGGGAGCAAGGCATGCCCTCCCGGTAAATATCTATGTGAGACATTTCGACTGCCAGGGCCTCCTACATAAATAACAGACTACATACACGCCATCATTCCCGAGTCCCTCCCTCCATAGGCGTGTATCGTCAGTCTATCGAGAGACTAGTCCTGATCGTCGCTGTGATTAAATGACCATGGCATTCCCCACACCACCACGACCAGACTCGACCAGAATACTGATGATCCGACAAAAAAGGCCATGACTACGGGTCATTTGCACGACCAGCGACAGTCACCCCAAAGTTCCGTGATCCACGACCTTGGCCTTGGCTCAAGGTAGCCTGGCAAGCCGCTTTATTATATCCTTGCGGAACTCATATCTGTATATAAAGCCCGGTACCCGGGATCTATGGACCCCCCCCAAATCTCAACATATTTCAAACTCAGTGATCCAGTAATACGTAATGACACATCGCTATCTGGTAGAACTGAGGACTTCGCAACCTTGCACCCCAGCATTAATGTAGCATGAATGAGATAAAACTGGAGGAGTTGGATAGTATCAAAGGTCAAAAGAAAAACAGCTCAAGGAATCTGATGATGGTAATGACTTATTCGGAAGTGCTTCTGTTTGGCTATGCTGCATGCAGCAGACAATTATAGAAATGAACTACCTTTATGTCAGGTCTCAAGCCGTGGAATGCTAGCGTAAAGATGCTCTGGGCGTTGCGCCATGAGAACGTGAAGCACGTGCTGGCTTTACATCGGCATGCTTTCGGAGTTCAAAAATCGTTGAGATTGGACAGCACTGCTTGGTCAGACATCTCAGATTTTGATTCTATTTTTACCATCTACAAATAGTCGCCCCCCAGCTGTGTTACCCGGGTACACAGTTTGAAATGTCGGACATCAGCAGTGGTAAAGCCACTTTCAGCAACGAACCAAATGGAAGGGCGAGAGCTGAGGTTGTAGACGACGACGGTCAAGGGGGCGTCCTGGCGATTGGTGGGTTCCCATGCTTGCTGGTAAATATCAGGAACGGGAGTTTAGTTCTTTGACTTCCTAGATTCCTGCTGCTCAATAGAGGCACGAGGACCAAGAAAGGAAGATCATCACACGTTGGGTGAAGTCTCTCACCAAGTGCCGAGTGCACTGTGTGCAAGGGGTTGCCAAAGTTCTGCCAGGCATGCAAACTGCAGGTCAGTGTCGAATATGGTGGTGGAGAGAGCATGGGGCCATTGCCAACTTCATTGTTAGACGCAGTAGACAACAATACATCCCGGGATGTTGGTATTTCATGTTGCTGTCCAGAACGATGTTTGGTCGTGCATGATTATCAGCAGCAGTACGTTTTAGCCATCATCCAGAGTGCATTGGGATTGAGGAAAGTGCGTGGGATCAAGGGTTGCGAGCTGACCAGGCTGAAGCTGACGATAATTACGAGTCCGAGTAAAATGAGGATTCGTTCTTTTATGTCGACTCGCTAGCCAGTCGACGTTCACAAGCTTACACCTCGTAATGCAAATCCTTGCATCTGGTTATTTGGTTGTTTGGTGAACCTTGACAAGGTTTAGTACATGGGGAGGTGAGCTTGCGACGTGACACGGCTTAACCCGGCCCCAGAGCCAAAATTTAGACCGACTGTTTAATCTGCTTCACTTGGATTATCCAGCATGTCACTCTATTGTCACCTACATCCCGACACTGGATGCTGCACTCGCCTCTGCCCGCCCTCCGGCTCACTATATACAATAACTACAACAATGCCAACAAGACTAGGAAATATAGTACTCCTGTGAATGAAATTGAATATCCAGACAAATCAACACAAATTTGGAAGAGTACTGCTGCCATTGTGTCGGTCAGTAAGTGCACGAGCGGGACACCCTTCGACAGCGTTGACGATCGTTTGACGTCATTCAGACGTCATCCGCATTCATCCGAGTTATTCCGATCTTGTGATGTTGTGACCGATTCTTTCGAAGGAGCACACCCTAGTGACAAGACGACAAGACACAGAAGACCTGGTTTGCTAAGGCAAGACTCGATCACCCAAGAGAAAGAGCGGAAAGATGGAAGCCCGGAAAGACCAATTCTGGTTTTGCTGATGCTTTCCGCTCAACTGAAGACAGAAATAGGACACTTACAGTACTGGCATTGCTTTATATCGAATGAGGAACCTGTAATCATATCTTGAAGCATAGAGTATGAACTACTTTTCAAAACATCGAGTGGATGGACCGCACATAATCTATGCTGCAAGCGCAGTATACTTGTTATTATATTATATATTGTTATTTACGCGTACAACAACAGAGCGTGTACGGCTACTATACAGTTGCACAAAAGAAGCAAACAATGCACGATAGCGTAATGGAAACCAAAGACTTGCGCATCAATATCATGCATTGGAGGACGCTACAACTACTATGCCGAACCCATGAGTCTGTGATTTAAAGAAGACAAATCACTTACGCATACCACTTCCAGATCTCTTTATATTATACTCAAAATCATCTCCGGACAAGATGAGCACGTCACCGTGCACCATATGAACCGAAAGGTCACCCGCATCTGCGACCTTCTTTTTCCGAGGCGTGCTTGGTTTAGCAATCGATGGCTCAGAATCTACCGTAACCTGCTCTGTTCCATCCTCGGCCTTGAACGTCAGCGAGCCTTCCAGCGAAGGGAGCTCCACCACGGCGCGAAACTTATGCAAGAAAATCTCCACCTCGCACCCAAGAGAGAGGATACCCACCAACGTTTGTTTTGCACGCAAAACCTGACTAACAGCTCCAGTTTCGTAAAGCTATAACGATACATCTTAACACTTGCTATAAGTACTTGAGAAAAGAGCCTGCCTTGAACTTTGCCGATCCCTTAATAAACCAAGCAAGCACCTCGATTCGCTGTATATCCATCCCGGATAGAAATTCCCCATAGCCAACAGCAGAGTCACCTATGATCGCTCTAGCTTCCTTGATGCTCTCCGGCCAGGTCTCCCTATGTCCCACAAAGGCGCAAGTATAATAAGGACCTGTTCAATCGTCAGCACAACATCGAATATCCAAAGGAGCAGATCTACTCACCATTACGATTACGGATGAGCTCCACTCCCTTACCTTGCAACCCCTCCATAGCTTGCTCGCATCCTCTTGTAGCGGGGATAGTTGCCTGTGAATATGTGCTTCACCAAGCGAGATGCCGAGAGTGGATACATATAGGTCACTGTCCCGTCTTCCCATGTCGTCGTTATGATCCCAGGAACAGACGCCATCTTATGCGGCTGCGCCATCAGCATCCGGTCATTACGCCCACGAACCTCGTCCAAGGATAAAGCTTTAAGAAACTCTGGTTGTTTATCCTATTCCTCAGGACCATCAGTGATGTGAAAAGGAAGGATATAAGAACAGTTTTCCCACATTACACTTCTCACTCGAACACCTCCTCCACTTCCACCCATCCTCCTGATTAACCCGACCACATCCCCGGCACCACCAACGCTCCACAGCTCTCATGCCTATGCTGAGACCCGGACATTGATCTCTCACAAACTTATCCTCAAGGCCTTCGATAACTTTCTGCTCCGACCACCAGCACCCTTGGACAGAGTCTTATCCTCGATCTCGCCATACTCTTCGTCGGCCACCCATCGCAATCGTGCATGCCAGATTGTTCCCTTTCCCTCGTCGGTGCTTGTCTTCGGAACAACGCCTAGGTTTCGGAAATACCCTAATGATGCGTAGCCGTATCTTGGCAATGGCGTGATCAATAGCACTGGAAGATAACAATGATCCCTTTGATTGTAGAAGTGATGACACGCTGAAGTTGCTCGAAATGACGATGAGGAGCGATTATAATCGCCGCCAGCTAAAAGGCCCGGGTGTTGTACTTGTGAGTCAGGGTGAGTCGAACCTGAGGTCATAGAGGAAGCCTCTATGGAGCGCGGTTCGTGTATGCACAGACCCGGTTGGTGAGAGTTTGATGTAGCTGTTATTGATAGAGGAGGAAGTGTGCTGCCACCTGGGGTGTTGGGTGGCGACGAAAGGAGTTCGAGTGCCTCTGGTATATCCAGGGGAATCAGGGAATTGATTAGTACAGACTGACGACTGCAGTCTCTTGCGCTGCGATGCTTTATTAGATATTCGGTGTTAAAGACACAAAAAGGTTGTACAAACATGGATAGTTCCACTTCTCCATCATCCTGTATCGCAATACAGTCTTGATCTACGAAGATCGTGGTCACCATATCCAACTTGGACGTCAAGATCACCAAGTCGGCCTTATTCTACAATAAATGAGTCTCGGAAAAAACCAGCGCTAAAACGAACACTGGACGTACACTAGCCCACAGGCTGGGTGTGTTACCGGAAGGAAATTCCAGGAGAGGCAGAGACGTGGGACCGAGGGACAAAGGATCCACTGTCTCAGTATTAGACTTAAAGAAAGAGATGCAGATCAAAGCAGAGTGCTTACCTTGTTCAGACTTCACAGGCCCGATCTGCCTCTTCTTCGATGAGTTATCGCCAACGGAGGCACGAATGATTCAGTACACTTTCCGTAAGCCAGTTTTGGATCAACCAAAATGAGAACCTACCGGCTTATTTGCCATGGGTGCTGTATAAAAGGGCACAGGCTGTGATGCCTTTCGACACGCATAGGAATTGGGCTCCTTAAGCGATTGCTGTGAATTCTCAGGCACATTGGTCATGTCCTCATCCTCAGATTCCGAAAACAAAAAGAATAAACGTGAGTTGTTGGCCTCTGAAAGACGAGTTATGAGTCAGCATATACTGGATCAGATATTGTCTGACCCACCCAATGGTTTATAGTGTATGTCATGCGTTACTAGCATTGCAGAGAGAATGGGCGTGGAATCTAAAGCCTTCTACCGCATTCTAACCCCGGAGTTCAGACTGAGCTGGGACTGAGTTTTAACCGCAACGGCAAATCCCGGATGTCTGATAGGGGTGTCTAAGTTATTTACAATATTACCCTGCTTTACCTGTCAAGGTCTCTGTATCCGTGATTACCAAGCGTAAATTGTCACATGATGTGATGTAATGTGAGCGTAATACTAACCGTTCTGTCATCCAAACATCTCCTATTTTTCTCTCTCTGCATTATGTTGCTTCAAAACGGAACTGTTATGTGCAGGAGGGTCGGAAAGCGGCCAACGTGCGTGAGAAAACTTGAATCAGTGTAATTATTTCCAAGTTGAATGTACACTCATAACGCAATGTCAAGTAACAATGTTGACGGATGTATGGCTGATCAAGAAGGGATGTCATCCAGGTTGTCCCGAATATCAAGATTAGTAAGTTTCCTGATGTTCCAAAGTGTTCCGCTCAACGAATCAACATATATATGAAAGAAATGAAGATTGTGAGCGGCAGCACTGGTAATGAAGGCAAAGCGACTGCGCCTGGTCGAAACGTGAAGGGAGTGAAAGCGGACCAGAAAGGTGGAGAAGTCAGCAAAAAAGTCCACATTTGAATGGCGTGTGACGATTAAGAGCTATGTACAACCTAAGCCACAATGTAAATTAGTTTTTCCCTTGAAAATGGTTTCTTCCATCCACATTCCATGACATTGATGTAAACCATTTAAGCAAGGTATCATAGGCGTCGACCAACGACCGCTAGTGTCAAGGTCTCTCTAGGTCTAAAATCTTCGCTTACCCAGGAGAGGTCATCACATGTTTCACGTGATACAATGTAATATGCGCATCATGATTATGGAGGGTAAGTGCACTGTACCTAGTACTGTCAGGGTGGTTCTCTCCAAGTACTCTCCAGCTGGGATTTTATTAGCATTTTGTTAACCGTGACAAGTACACTAACTACTAAGACACGGTGGAGGTAGAGGTCCTCAGGCTCCCTCTTTTCTCATGTCACGTTCCCTCCACTCATTACTTGGATCCACAAAATCACATTGTCATACTCAGAAATGCAAAGCAAGCTGCGTGAACACTACTCAAGCAAGGTATCAAAGTTGTCAACCGACGACCGCTAGTGCTAAGGTCTCTCCAGGTCCATTTCCCACGCTTATTCAGCCAGAGAGATCACGTGCAATTACTCCTAACCAGAAACAGCAAATCTACCGTAACTTCAAGTCTACCCTCGCCATCGCTCTTGCTTCTTTGTTTGATCCGCTTCCATCTCAAAGCTTGACGTCTCTTAGCGGTTCGCTGTCCTTTCCTGGCCTCTCCCGGGTTTTTATGCACGTATTCTACCTGTTCCTTTACCTCCTCTCCCTCTTTCTCTTGCGTTCTCTGTTCTATCTCTCCCTCTGTTTTCTTTTCTCTGGTGATACGCCTTTCGATCTTGCACCATGGTAGATGGACCGGTGCGTTTCTGTTTAACTTGTTTGTCTTATGCGCGGTCATTGTTTTTTAATAGCTGGATTTCCACATGATGATGGATGCCATCGCCAAGCCTGATGCTACCTTGATAATTCCTTAGTGGCTTTCCTCTATTCGCGACGGTATGCTGTATTTGTATTGTTTGATTTGTATGTGACGATCATCATGTTGCTAGGCACGCTTATACCACAAGTATATGGAGCGTACCCAACGGTAGACTCTGCTTTTCTTTTGCCTATGGATGCGGGGGTGGTTTGTTCTTACACGCCTACCGTTGCAGTGCCAGGATCTCTTTCCCTCTCTCCGATGTCTCTCACCTATCCCCTTCTCCGACGCCATGCCGAACGAAATGTGGGATGCTGTCTTTTCCTGCATGTGCCATAATGAATGGAAACGTCTACGCACTGTCAGTCCTGTGGAGAGTTACAGAATGTTGTTCACGGTGTCCGGTACAGCAGCTGTCCCATCTTCCCTTATAACTCCTTGCTGTGTCTGCTGCTGAATCTCGAAATCGTTGTTATTGAGGGTCCTGGTACGCGCTGGCGTGATTGCAACCTTCCGTGCATTCCTTGTGCACACATGCTGCCCGCCTCTGTCAAGTTGCTAGTGTTGAGTAGGATTTTGCTCTGCGGCTACAGTCTGGAGGGTATACTGTCACCTGATAGTGTACTTGAGAGCCTGACGTTGAAAGGCGTACAGGATGATGTTCTGGTGAGTGATTAATCGCATTTTTTGCTTGTATGCACACTCATCCGTTTTGTGTCACGCTCTATAGTCTCTTCTGGTTGATATGACGTCCTTCAATCGCACGGGGACTCGTGATTCTCTCGGCTTAACCAGTATTTGTGCCCCACTCCTTACCTCTCCTCCCAGTCCTAGCTTGCGTTATCTTAAGTTCGATCTGCGAACCGATCTTTACGGAAAACTGGTGAAGCACCATCGCATGACCCCCAGATTGAGGGGGGTTTCGCGTTGCTGCATCAGTTCTTAACCACACTGCTCGGTCTCTCGCATTTCTGGGCTTTCGTTGACAACGGCGAAACTTATCCATTGCAAACCAGGGTCAACAGTCTGAAGGAACTGTATTTGCTTCCAGGCACGCAGTTCTTTGTCAATGTTTCATTTATATGGCCCACCGTCACCAAATCACTCACTGTTCTTGTTCTTCGTGGGTGTATTCCTAGTCGGATATCTGATATGTTCCTTTATAGGTAAAGAACGCACCAGGGGCTTGGTTGGTCACATTAGCCTTGGGGGCTTGAATGTTTGCCTGAGCTTCGTGTGTTCATTCCATACTGGAGTGCTCATTCGACCCTACGGATGATCGAAACCTTGGGATCAAATGTAAGGAAGTCTCTGCAGCGTATCTGTAGAAATCGTGGCGTGGAACAGGGTGTCACTGGGTATGTGGATGAGGTATCCTCTCATAAGAAAGAGCCTGAAGGGTACAGCGCTGAACGGGGGTGTACGTCTCTGTGGCAAATGCAAGCTCGTGGTCATGGACGGTGGAGACAGGATTCCTCAGCTTGATTGTGACGATGCCCAGCACGTCATGCAGACTTTCCGACGATGACTCAATGGACCTGTCAGCCGCTAGCCTTTGTTACCACGGATATAAAATCATATAATGTCATAGACCTGTGACCGGTCGCAGGTCCCGCCGAATAGCTTAAGATTTGGTGTATATATCATTATCTTGTTTCCGAATAATCTACACACCCCGTCGCGCTATTACCTCCGGAGTATTCTATTAGTTTCCATTGTGCTGCTTACATTGTTGACACGTTCGTCACTTATCGCCTTTGAGCGTTCGTGTTGACTCTCATCTGTGCGAAAATCCTATATTGCGTGATGGTTGCTATTTCTCCCCTGTTGTGCCTATCCAACGATGCAGTCCCATCGTCCTGCCCTTTACCCTCTGCCGTAC
The DNA here is from genome assembly GCA_900157415.1 of Armillaria cepistipes. NCBI lineage: Eukaryota > Fungi > Basidiomycota > Agaricomycetes > Agaricales > Physalacriaceae > Armillaria > Armillaria cepistipes. Next base: position 237,532 of record FTRY01000041.1, read on the forward strand.
GCTGTTTATGCTGATGTGTAGTGCCCATCGCGATACGGCTTGATGGTTTCGCATTCCACTTCTCGAGAGAGTCGACTGCACTGTCCCCGTACATCGCCTATTCACCACCCCTGGTAGTATGCAGATTCCATAGATTGAATACATGCTCTCCCCTAATGAACCCGTACGTCAACGTTACCCTTTTTTCCACAAGTTCTATTGCATCCTTGCATAGTAGTTCAATATGCGCGGCGCGATTATGGTTCTTGTCTGAAAGGTGGAATCCCCATTCCTGCCCCAAATGGTCAACGCCTATTGTGACGGTGAGTAGGGCCTTGTCTATGGCTTATAGGTTGAAAAGGTTCTCACGGTCCATCCAGCTCGATGACTTCCATTGTCTCACGTGCGTTCAGTCCCAATATGGATATATTACTGCTGTATATGGCAGGAGAGGGGGTCCTGTTCGGTACACAGTAAAATAGTGAAACAGTACTCATTGGTCGACTACGCTTATACAAGCTCAGGTAAACAATAGTAAACTACTGTGGACCTCGTCGACTCGTCAAGTAAATGAGACATGAAATGGAAAGGAAAGGAAAGTACGTATATAGACAGTTATTCATGGCATTTGTATGATATCAGTAAGAAATGGAGGCACGGATATAGATTGGTTATAGACGGCACATTAAGTTTTTGAGGTTTTGATGGTTGTCCTCCAAGACGTGTCATGCGCATTGATCTTTGGTGCTCGCCTCAAATCCTGCCTGCGAGACGGGTGCTGCGGAATCCCAAGTGTGTAGTAGCCGTGTCTGGATACGCCTGCTCTGAAACGGTGACGGTTTTGTGGTTAGAGCAGATGGGAGAGGAGGCAAGATTCCGAGATAATATTGAGAGATATGTCGTGGCCAATGCTCGCCGTCCGTAAACATCTTTCGTACGAGATGCAGCAGGGGCACGCAGTTCGATAAGGGTATATCCGCATTGTGCAGTATCTTGGCTGTCTGCGCGTGGATGTTGTTGGCCGCGTCGGTATGAAGATGCCAAAATGATGGGCAGATGATGCAGACGTGATGAATGGTTTCGAGGTCATCACACCCTGCTAGACACAGGGGGGACATATCTCCAAATTGTAGAAATCTTGTATAGGCACAATCAAGTTGGCCTGACCGAGCGTATAGCTGGACAATGGGGGAGTAAGCAGAAGAAGCTCGAATATAAGGATGTTCTGGCGGAGTGTATTTGTCATACCAAGGCAGCAGCATCGTAGTGGCAGGTCGGAAGTCGGCAGAGTGATCGTGTTAGCTGTGATCGCAGCAGACACATAAGAAGGCATGTTGGACTCAATGTAACCGTCGGTAGAAGTATACAGCATGAAGTTTGAACATTACTCGTCAGTGGCTATTACGTAACTAAACCCATTTGTACCGGGAAATGGCCCGAGATGCCGATTCGGCATCTTAGGCACCGGATGTAAAGACTGGTAACCAATCATTGTCACGACTTTGCGCCCATCCCATCTTCTGGCAAATAAACTTCGCAACTCCACGCGATCGATCCCGCTCATCCACAAGAAGCCCGTCCCATCAACTCAGAAAGCGGCTTCTTCTATATTCTTCTACTGTCTTTAGGTATCGGTTTTTTTTACGTTACCCGCTGGCATCAGTCAAAAATTCCCTCTATTTTTCGTTGATTTCTTCAGTGTTGAAATTGTCTGTGACCCTGCAGAATGTTCTTTCGCTGGCCCGTTGCCTGCTATAAAACCCTACTATAGCAAAAACTCCCGGACGCCCTTTCCTCATCGTCTCCTTCACCATGAGTCCGCACACCCCAAACTCAGCACTTTCGAGAATTCAAGTTCCTCACCAACTCTCGCTGTCTGGGAATGACGATCCTGAGGCAGTATTCACCCGAGCCCGAAACCTCCAACAGTATCACTATCGACACACTAATATGGTCGTCTCCTTTGACCCCGTGTCTCGAACTGTTATAGTCTTCGTATAGTAAGTTTATATTTTCTATTCCTGTTGTATTGCACTTACCTATGGTTTTGTCATCACAGCCCAGGATATCAGGACGCAAACGAAGTCTGGAGGCCTGTTCACGTGAATGGATTGGCTGCATTGCATGTAAGTACTTCTTAATCCATCACAGATACATATGTCTTACTTCCATGAGACCAGAATTCGACCTCGACCTTCGTCTTTCCCTCCTGGGGGTGCCCGGAGGCTTTTGCTCGCGAGTATCGCGAGACTGTCCTTTTTACCATGGGACCTGCTGCGAACGCCGAACATGGAAACCCTGGCAAACTCGTTCTACGCTGCAGTACCGCACAGCCCAGCCTAGGCATCTTTGGATGCAAATTCTTTAGTGAGCGTCTGCCTTTATTGAATTTGAACTTCAGATGCTCAGAATTGGCAGTTCCCATCGAGGAGCTTACTAGCAATGGTGCTCTCGGAAACACCCTTGCCGCGTTCAATCCGCTGACTATGGTAACCCGTATGTTTTATCCTCCGCTTTGTCCAACATGGTGCTCACATTATCCCCATTCAGAGCCGACCATCACTTCCACAAGTTCTAACCAGAAAGGCTCCTCGATCCAGTCTACCCCCTCTCCCATTTTGTCGTTATCTAGTTCAAGCTTGTTGCATGCACTGGACGAGATTGTATGGTCTTTGGGTACCTCCAAGCGCAAGCCTGAGCTAGAATCCTACGGTGAGACCTTCGTTATACGGTAGTTGTCCTTCTCATCGCTGTTTAGATGGATCACGCAAAAAAAGTCGCAGACATATGAAGCCTCTAACCGAAACTGACATCAAAAACTTCTCTCCTCCTCACTGGGGAGTTCTGTCTTCGAAAAAAGCTGTCTGTGAGCTTCATTCATCTTCCTACCTTGAATACCAGCTAATCGCCAATGCAATAGCCCAGGATGTCATGCTCAAAGAGTATCTTTCCCTTTTTTTGTGCACCGGCAACCCCCGGTCCTGGACCGTGAGCTGAGTAAGCGTCTTTTTAGGCCTTCCGGTGGCAAATCACTTCCATATTCGTCTATGACCTTCCGCAGGTCCTTTGGAGGACCTGTAAAGTATATGACCCATTGTTCTATGCTAAATAGTGTTCTACAGAGTAGCGATCATGTAATAATCATTTATTATTGTTAATATATATATAGCTTGCTTGTAGCTCAAGTCTCTCTCTGCCATAGCAGAGAGAGATAGGGGTACTGTATATTTTGTCATGTCTGTTTGTGCGGACTATCCCAAAGTGTCTGTATAACAATTTACATTCATTTATGCCTAAAATAGTGTCTTTGGGATCAATCAATCACCGTCAGCTGTGACAAAATTGGCGCGACGCGACTATTTGTACTTATTTATAGTGTACACTTATGCACCTTCTATAGGCTTCCACAGATGGCCAAATCCTCCAGAAATTCATCAGGATCCCTTTCTAACCATAATACATGTTTTCTTCAAGGCAAAAGTTGAAAATATACTGTGCAAGTATGAGATGTTATGCAGAAATCAAGTGAAATGAGGTAAAATGAAAATTCTGCCCTGAAGAAAACATGTAAAATTATATTCTGAATAAATTGTTCCAGCAAAAGTATTGCTGAATCTCGCTCCTTAGACCCACAGCAGGTGCATCCATAAAACCTGGCTATTCCGGTCCATTTTCGGTACTGCTCGGAGCTCGAATTTAGCAGGGAGTTGCCGGTACCCACTTTTTTACATTTCTTAACTCATGATCACATTACAGTATCCTTACGCGGCACGTCCATCATGAAAGAGTTCTTCCACGGTACCTTAGCACTCCCTGTGAAAACCATTTGAGCTCTTCAAGGTCGTTACGCATCGGGAGAAGGCATCACTCTCGCAGAGTACAGGCAAATGACGGTTCACTGCTTCGAGTGTGGGAAAGTATTTAACAAACTCTCCCACAGTAAGCGTGCTTGTTTTGCGCTTCCGAAGCCAATTAGTCGCAAGACTGCGAAGAAGGGATCAATCAAAAAGAAGGGCAAAGGCGCGAACCAGGCCTCTTACATTCCTGATATCTTTACAAGCACCCCGTTAACTACAGATACCATTATCATTTTCGATTCCGATTAATTACAGGCTGTAGCAGACGTTACGAAAAAAAGTCAATTGCTCCATTATTAAAAGTTCATTAATCCCACGAACATTTGAGACAATGAGAATGTCAACGACTTTGGGCGATCGCCTTATCTATTTTTGAACAAGCTGATCCATGCGAGATACTTCAGAGTCCCTTCACCTGAGACACTGATGTCATTAAATTCTCTCGATGCCAATACGCCCGATAAGTACGATATTCCCCCTTACTGTGTCCTCACTCGTATTACCTTCGGCAGACCTCTCCTTGGCGTGCTCCCAGTCATTGTACCGTTCCACTACGCGGTCCAGTACGAGAAATTTGTCCAGAGCAGCCGTGTTCTGCTGTATTTGGAGCGCGTTTACTCTAGGTGGTTTGATAGATGGGGTACTGGGATCAGACCCAACTCGCCACAACTTAGACAAGAAACAACGGAAAATTGTGCGTATTGCTTAAATCTCAATCAAGTACCTCTGCTCACGGTGATTTTTGTTCAGGAGCTTTTTTCTTTACATCATGAGTCTTAAACATCGGTAGATTGATGCAGGCACGCCTCCTAATGGACAGATGAAGGTGTATGCGAAGTTAGATCATCTGGAACAAATGATCCAAGACTATTGGGGGTTTCACGTCTTCGTGCAGATTGTAGAACCTAAATTGAAAGTTGAATCTCAAGTAAATCTATTCCGAAACGACAGTACTAACAAAGAATATTCCCAAGTTTTCGAGTACTTGAGCAATGTCCGCCTAAAACCGCCTTCGTCTCCAACGGCGGTCGGGCAAATCGGTCCAATGTCAGGTAGCAGCTTTGAATTACATTTTGGGACACGGTTCATATTCGGTCCATTGGTCCAACGAGTATAACCCTTGCGTTAGAGTAATAGAGTAATTCACCGGGCATGAGGTCGGTTTCAATGAGATTTAATACCGAGCACAACACTTCAATGCACTTTAACGCTGTGGAAAACATACCGCTAATCCTAATCCTAAATGTGATGCCATTTGAGCATCAGGCGTCCGAGATGCTATCCCCTCGGAAAGAAGGAATTCGGTTTCCTGGTAACTATAGAGAGGCATCATTGTAAAAGACATGGGCCGCGAACTTCGTACCAGAAATCTATCTTCCCCGTCTCCACCTCGAATTATATCTCGTCTACATTGCGTCAAACTCGAAACTCATCTCACGATGTCTCCATCGAGGTCTATTTCGAAGACAAACGACCATTTCACACCTCCACCGTCCCCCGACACTGCAATGGCTTTTGATAGATGCCTTTACAAAGTCGAGAGATCTCTGGATTTCGTCACGAACCGGGCCATCCGACATTTAGTCACCATCGCGGGTGCTATGATGTACATCTGGCCTTAGCGAGTATCTATACTCTTTCCAAGGTGAATTTTTTTGAGACAGACGTACCGAGCAGTCCCGCCTGGACACAGGAGAACGGAGTATTTGTTCCTGTCATCGTTGAAAAGCTCATGCAGCATATGCTAGAGTGGGACGTCGCTGCGCCCAACTGCCTCTGTCCATTGCAAGATCCCTCATCGGCACTTGTTCAGATGAATCTACGCCGAGGCGAAGACGGATAAATGGCGCTTTGCGCCTCAGACTTTTGTGGATACGAAGGTATGTCGCTGCATTCAGGTGTTGCTCAGGTTCTCACGAATGTTATAGTCGATCTCTCGAAGGTGTTTGGTGCTGGTCTCCCTCAGATAGTCCTCCAAAACTATGCCAGTAAGTTATAGACCCATGCGCACCGAATACCTTTGATGTGTGGATTACAGTTGGCAGTCAAGACGTCGAAACATGGAATACCGAAATAAGTCATCACCAGATAATACCAGAACCAAATACCCTCACTCACACAAAAATAATTACAGAATATAAAGCGCGCTGGGAGGAATACCATGACCAACCTTGGAACACGATCACGCACAGCCCTTCTGATATCGACAAGGGTCCACCCCCAGCACCTCCAGGCAAAGATAAGGAGGTTCAAGTTCGAGCTCAAGCTTCGGTAGCCCTCGCCGCTCCCGCTGCTACTCAAGTGTCCACCGTGACAACCCAAGATGTAAGCATACAGACGATTGCCGCTGGAAATATCTGCGAGTGGGATTAGTTGCCTGCTATGCTAGTTTTGACTGACAAAACGGGCCAGGCGCGCCATCTCTGATACCTACTAGGTGGTATGCAAAGACGGCTGTTATAACATTACCTAAGACTTGTGTTCAGGTTTCGTTCAGTTTAGCGACAATCAGTGTCTGTACATCAAAGCTCCTAAGGATAATCCATCCAGATGAGGCGGGTTCCATCGCGGAACTTTGACATTTCCCATGCTTGGGAACAGGTACAAAAACAAGAACAGAAAGGACGCTGTAAAGGCCATCTCGAATATGTTCTAAACACGAACGCTTTTGAGCTGTTCATAACACCTATCACCGTGACAATGACCGCAATGGCAACCACAGTATACCCGCTTCTCCGCAGTCTCAATCAGGTCGTGATAGTCCCGGCATGTCTTCAAGAGGAATTTTGTAGTGTGATCGACACACCACGGTGGTAGGGACGCCAGCCGGCAGGAAATGGCCAGGAAGTTACGGGGAAGGCCTGGCCATCGTACCTCTCCCAATGCATTCATATCCTACAGACCGTTTATTAACTAATGATTTCTGTCCAAAATGTAATTCTCACCGAGCGCTATTTACCATTGCACATGGGACGCCAAGTGCGGTTCTTATGCTCGCCTCGTCGGGCTGCGACATGGATCGTAGTGTTGCAACAGCTTGATTCCATTTGACGTTAGATGACTCAGCCTTTCCTATCGCTCTGAAGTCAAAGCCGTCTGCTGGAAGCCATGGAAGATGCTGAGTAGTCAAGATCCCCGTCGATCTTGTGTCCAAACACCGATCCCGTTAGATAATCCTTGGGAATTTTCCATGATAAAGGTTAAGAGAAAAAAAATACAGACTGCTCGGCCCGCGTTTGCTTAACGTAAGTCCAAAAGTACACACGCTATATTAACCTCAGGTGACATACGGTGCCTAGCGTGGCAAACCAGTTTGTACGTAGAACCAGTCTACTCCCTGTCGGGTTGCCCTCGGGACAGTAAATCATTCCCTTGTTTAGTTTGCAAGTGGCGCGCTGCCACAAATTGAGTGTGACCCTTAGTAGGGATCATAAAGCATTATTATTGTAGAGGAAAAGAAACATTCCGCCGCTGATCCCACATCAGAACACGAATGTAAATGATTCATTCACAAGATAGCATGTCGAGCTGGATGGGCCGTGAGAATATGATTATGATCCCTACTCAGGGTCACAGTCTCATAAGCTGTTAAATTTAACTAGTAAACAAGAAGGGTTAATTCGACAGCCGTACTTGCAGTGCCAGAGAACGAGATAATATCATTATGTCCCAGAGATCTCTAGAAACCTAATCGCACGTGAGACAGGGCCAGCCATCGAGCTGGATGGACCGTGAGAGAAGTACAGAAAAGCGACCGAATAATAATGGGTACCGGCAACCCCCTGCTAAATTCGGACTCCGAGCGTTACCAAAAATGGACCGGAATACCTGTGTTTTATGGATGCACCTACTGTGGGTTGAAGGAGCAAGATTCAGCTCTAGTTTTTCTGGAACAATTTACTCGGAATAAAATTCTACATGTATTCTTCGAGGCACTTTGTTTGATTTACATCATTTTCCTTGATTTTGGTGAAGTTTATCGTGATTGCAGAATGAAAATTTCACTTTTGTCTTGAAGAATACATGTATTTTAGTTAGGAAAGACATCTCCTGTGTTTTTTGGAGCAGCTTCGACTCTGTGGAAGCCTATAACAAGGTGCATAACTTCAGGGTACAAATATGTACAAACAGTTACATGGTACCAATTTTGTCACGGTTGAAGGTGTTTAATTGTTACCAAACACATCATTTAAGGTGTAAATGAGTGGGAGTTAATATATCAACACTTTAGGATAATCAAGTCAAGGAAATATGACAATAAGTATAGCAGCCTTATTCTCCAGGCTATGAGAGAGAGACACAATGGTTGCAAAGATGCCATGTATATTAACAAAAGGAGAAGATTATTGCCATGATTAGGATTCCTTGTAACATTATTTAATGGAGGCATGCATCGCATACACTGTACAGGTCCCAAATGAAGAGTACGGATGGTCATGGACAAATACGGAAGGGATTTGCCGCTGGAAGGCCCAAAAAGGCGCTTACTCAGCTCACGTTCCAGAACCGGGGGTTGCCGGTACCCAATAATAATAATTAATTATGGCGAGGCGCAATTGCCTGCAAATTCAAACTCCACCCTGATCCTTCCATATTGGGAACTCCGGCCAAAATTCTGAAGGACCGTTGCGACAGAGATAACCTACTGAATGGGGCACATACACACTTAACTTTCGCAGACTAGGCCATAAAAATGAATTTTATTTGTAGTTAACGAGAGACATTTTACTTTTTTCGCTGTCTTCCGTAAGATTGACTCGATATCTTACACTAGCACCCATCAAATTCCACTTTTTTCTCGTTAACTACAAATAAAATACTTCACAAGGGCAATCCCGCTCAATTTTGGGACTAAAAGAGGACCGTGCCGACCTGCTATCTTGAGGCATCGAAAGCCCAAAAAGCTCTTAATATACAAGGGTAAATATAGCGAGGCTGAGTATTATCAGCAGTAATTAAGTGGAATATTTCCCCATATATTTTAATAAGGTATTATATAGTCAGATAGTATACATAGAGGCGTAGAAATGCTCAGTTTTGAAGGGAATTATGAGAACAAGTGTTGTGGATGGGATTTGAGACCGATTTGAGACGAAAGTGACACGATTGACGCTTAGTCAGCTAATGATTTCTAAACTGAACCTGCGCCTTATGGCTATATAAGGTTCGTGGAAAAACGCCTGTTATTTTATAAAGTGTTTGATAATAATGTTTCAGCCTTTCGTAAGTCACCACTATACATTCTGGTCACGAGACCAGCAACCTCCTTCCATCAAGGTCCCTGTCGCCAGCGCCGCGGCAGGCCCTTGTTTTTAGTATGGCCGATGCATCCGAAAACTGCAACTTTGGAAAATAATACAGCCAAACACTTGTCTCAACCGAACTGCATGAGTTCACTCTCTCCCCAAAAACTGTAACTACGACAAATAGCACGAATAAACAGTTGTTTTGCTCACAAAGTCTTCCATGCCTGATTTCTGTAACCTCGATAAAACACACAGCCAAATATCTGCCTTTCGCATCTACTCCCGGACTCTCAGTCCCACCTACGCCAAACAAAGTTGAAGAGCCAATCTCTAGACCAGGTATATTACTGACCTCTGTGAATGTGAGCATACTTGATGTTACGGCTGCAACATAATTGACATCTCATTGGTAGATATTCACACTGAAGGCTGCAGAGCCCATACCGAGGTATGGGATCGTGGGATCTTCAGATTGTCGAGATGTAGGGTTTTCGCCCATATCCCAATTGGTTTTTCGCCATTATGTTCTTATCATAGCTTGCCTTCTGCTCCCAACCACGGAGGTAAGGAACAACATTTTTTTGCCCTTCCGAGGTCCTTCTATATTTGGGTACCTCATTGACCGGTCCTTGACTGTCTCCGCCGTCTCCAACGTCATACAAGCGATAAATTCAGCGCATTCACCAAGAGGGGCGCAGACGTAAAATAGCCGACGGGACCTACATTTTCGCGTTTAAGGCCTGGCCCCACCCCCCCTCCCCTCCCCTCCTTCCATATAGGGTAGTAATATAGCTATATTTGGGAAGCTTAGTCATAGTATTTGTTGGCGGCAACTTCTGGCTAGTTGCCGGGTACATGCCGGACCTCGCGGCAACTGATTCCAGCACCGTTCCAGTAACGCAAAAAGGCTAGAATGTGTAACAGAACGTTCAAAGGGTTACATTTTGATCAATTTATTGACTTAATGCCTCATAAGGACATATCAAACTGCTATATAAGGTAAGTCAGTTTTGTGTTTAAGGTCGGCACCCCTCCCCCCCTCCCCCCTACCCCCTTTGCCGGATTTTAGCTGCGCGCCCCTCTTGGCATTCACCTACATATCCGTTTCCCACAAAGCAGAAACATATCGAAACTATTGCTGCCTTCAAGTCAGTGTGCCTCACTTCCATGGCCATTTCCTGATACCCGTACCTTCGCAAGGAAACAGGACCGTGCACGTCCTCTTGAAGGGGTACACCAACGGCAAGAATTTCTGCATCCTCGTCCCTGTACAGGAGGCCAAGGATGTATGTGACGCACACAAATTCGCCCTCAACCTGAGGGTTGTGGCCTGAATCTGCACCATTCGTACGTGGGGTTTACAAATTTTCAGTCCAGGAGCATCATCCTGCCAAATCCTGGACGTCGCATTGAGTTGTACGAGAAGCGGTGGGCTTAGAAGTGGATGTTCGTAGAGTGATGGTCAATTAGGAAAATGGCTGGCTGTAAGTACCAACCCTCTGTCTCCGTGCTATACTGACGAACTGCCATCCGTTTATACCGTCCTATTGTAGGCCTACATCGCACGTCATTGTATTCCACGATGTCCTCCGTGTTCTCGAAGTTGGTTCACCCTTCGTCATATTCATCCTAACAAGAGAATCATCAGTCCACCTATTCGGTGGCTCCATCTTGTTCAATTGTTGTAGCGAAAAATTCCCGTCGTGTCTCTTCCAGTCAAATTTGCTGGCGAGCGAGGATAGGTGTCACGCAACAGGGGAGGATGACGACCTTGGATCCCTGGGCTCTCGAGGACAGCTGGACAGCGAGGCAGCGCCTAAGGATGGTGGCCAGTTGCCAGTGGCGCAGAGGCTTTGGATCCGCAAATCCCCAAGACAATGCGGCTGCGTTCGGAGGATGACGAGAACGCTTTCGTGCTCCGCGTCGTAGCTGTAAGGGTCTTCTACGACGGCTGTACTGGATCCATCCATCTGCACATCGGACGACCACAAGAATCTTTTTCTCTCACCTTTCCCTCACCCAGACAGTGCACCGATTACAAGACAGCGTGGATATCGTTACGGCACAGAAGCTATAGATCAACATGCAGGCGGCTGAGCAGGCTGAAACGTGTCGGCAACTTACCGAGGCCAACGTATTAAGCCTCGAGCATTGTCTTTGGCTGCTGCATCTGCTCCGGAAGTTCTGAAGAAACAGCTGGACTTAACTTGCCGAATCAGTAACCTTCAACGACCAGCTTCAGGCATCGTAGCGTTTTCACTCTAGTTTTGGCGCAGAATTAGGAGGCGAGGCTTCACTGAAGATGAGAAAGTTTCAAAGTAATAGAAGATGCAGAGGAACTGAACAGTGACCAGGGACGACAAGCTTGGACGATAACGTGAGCTAACCTTTGATTGACAGCAGATTGAACACTGACACAACACAGCAAGCACATACGCGTCGATGTGGCCTACACCTTCTCTACTACGGCGAAGGATCGACTTGACCAAGTACCGGATGGCCGTATGCTTGCTTGTGTTGCGGGAGGGCAGATCCTTCTAATGGACGAAGGAGCCTTCACCGTCTGTCGAGATTCTCAGGCCTCTGCCGCCTTCTCTAGTGTGCACCCTCACCTGGGGACAAGCACCGCAATGCCAACTACAAGGGTGGACGATTACGATTATCTCCGAAGCTTGGTAGGCAAAGGAGGCAAGCATCAGGAACGGCGGGATTTGTGTTACGGCGATCAATCGAGGTCAACCAAAGGTGCGTTCGAAAGGGTTTCCATTTTGTTTTCCACTCATCGTCACTCACAGCGTAAGAGATGGCCCGTTTGCAGGCCTGTCGATGCGCACGATGGCGGTGATTCGCCATCTCACAGCGGCGTGATGTTATTGTCAGCGTGGGTGGACCGGAACTGACTGTAATGTTTCGTAGACGGCCAACGGTTGCGTAAGGATATTTCTCCGATATTCAACGAGTTCGTAAGGGCTGACGGGCAGAAAAGGACGTTAGGGTGCCCAATTCCCCTAGAGTGTAGGCAGCGAGTTATAACATCAATGTGCGTCGCGCTGTCGTCATTGTTGGGCTGCCGCTTATACTTCACACAGACTGCAGGCACTGTATCCGCTAATATCTGGGCTGAGCAATGCCTCGCCTGATGAGAATGCCGTGGCCTTGTCCGTATGTATTTCTTCGCCAAAGCCTCGACATCAACATCGATATTTTACGGGAGGCGACCGCAAACCACTGACCGTGCGCGCCGTTCAATGATCTCGGTACTGTATGCACCCCTACATACACTTGTCTTCAGTTTGTTACAGTCTGATACATGACCTTGATGTTTGGCCCTACGCTGGAACTCTTGCCAATTGATAATCTTCCTCGTATACCGTGTTACCTCTTCTCATTCAGTGCTACTAGCTCAGCAGCCGAATCCCTGGAACAAGTGGATGCGCCACTTGAGCACCCAGCTCATCCATATCTACCCCGCCGAGTGTCTCGTTACCTGTCTCATCCGGCAAGGCTGCGCAGAACTGAACACATCTTTCGCATGCATTGATGTGAACGATATGCGACGACAGACATTCAGCTGGTCACTCCGTCCCAATCTTCGCCTGAAGGGACTTGCTGAGTGATACAATCGTGCTGCGGTGCGAGGTAGAGATAGACAAAGCGGGTGTGGGGGTTTATGATGCGATTGCTCAAGGTAATACATTCACTTCCCTTTTGTTACACAAGGACCTACCCGTCCACAGGATTCAAGTTCTCCCTTTTTGTGCATATCTCCCTGCTACTCTGCCAATGTGTCTGTAAGGTCCAAGAGCCCATCACCTCTCCATCCAAATGTCTCGTTGGCGTTGACTACGCCTTGCAAGAACCTATCACCCTCGGAACGTTAAGGCTGGACACAATATGTACCACGAGTGTCTATGAAGTCGGCCCGCCAGGCTATCTGCCCAACCACGATGATGACCTATGCGCATTGACGCGCTGCATTTCATGGCGCCAGAGATGCTACATAGAGTGCGAGAGTCACCTTGCTTGTCAAGGTCTCTCCGCCCCCCCTTATTTGAAGCTATTTTTCGTCTCATTTTCTACATAAGCCTCATTTTTCACTATATCGACGAGGACAAGAGCATTTCTATTCCATGTACATGCGACATGTTCATGCACTGTCTCGCAATCCCGGTTTCACTGGTACAGTGGTACTTAGTGTTGCAGTCGGAACAGTTTCAGCGTAGCGAGCGCACTCTGGTTAGAATATCAAGAACATAATTTCATGAACGTTGATAGGCAACTTAGTGCCCGTAGCAGTTCCAATTCCGACAGCGATGATGAGGAGCACGAGAAGGTAGTCGACGAAGAAGTTCAGGCTATTTAAAAAGAAAGAGCGGCAGTGCACATTGTTTACACTTCTGTAGAAAATGAAAATGAGACCAAAAATGGGGGGCTTGACAAGTAAGGTGATGGATCATGCGCTCATGCTCATGCTCTCATAGAGCATGCGTTCTAGTTCCCGTTCCCGAAACACATTTCCTACCCATTTGTCAACATCGACGCTATCATCTGCATGAACAAGGATAAAATAGGGAAAACTTGCGAAGCAAAACCACTTACTAAGGGGGCGACACTTTGGCCAGACCAAGATCTGGTGTGTGAAATGCAGCTGCCTGTCGACACTTGCATTCAACAAAGTATCTGTCACATCAGTTGAAAAATAGAAATCCAGACAGCTCTTCACAGCATTTTCAAAATGTTCTATGTCAAGCTGTCTCCAACCCGCAGCCTTTCTGGCAGACAAGATTAATGAACATGCAAAGTGAAGAGCAGAGCTCTTCGCAAAGTCGGCGATGTCAAGGGATACCAGCGGGTGGTGGAAGAGCTCTTTATATGTGTGTATGGGTTGTTTTTCGGAGAGATTTAGAAGAATGAGAGTGTATTTCCCCTGCAATTGGTAGATTATGTCAAAATAGACTCTTCTTGCTTCATGGAGTGCGGAGCAGGCCTTAGAATCATTGGTGATGCGGGTCTCCAAGGCAGAGAGGAATAGGCATAAATTGCCTAATGCGATGATGTCATGAAGGCCTTCACCCGTCTGCATGTCAGGAATATCATGACCATTACCTGAAATCACAGAATAAGTGAATGACAATGGTAATCAGTTAATAAGCTCACTGTCTCTTGCAAGGCTATAATAAACCATGAGATGAAGAATGACATCCCGCAGTTGTGCGTAAACAGTGTTTTCGATCTCGACTCTTCGCATGCAAGTCCCAACCCATCCAGAGACAGTTTTTGACAATGTTGCTGTGGTGAAAAAATGTTGACCTCGAACAATGGAGTGTTCAAGAGTTACAACTGCATAGAGAGTTTCCGGTTGAATATAGCTTCATTTGCTGTCAGCAGGTACAACATATCACAGGAATCACAGGAAGGACGTACAGGGCGTTGCCAGGCTCCAGGACGACTAAATCAGCATTCCATTCATGTCGGTTGGTAATATAATCGGGATGCCAATCTTTCAATGTACTGATACGCCCGTCCCCCCCACGACGCCGAAAGAGGTACCACAGCTGACGGCCACAGACAACTTGAACGACTGTACCAACCCCAAGATTATGGCGTTTGAAGCGGTCAATGGCACCTTTAGTCGCGACAGACCAGAAGTTGGTCGCAGATGTTGGATAAAAGTCAGTTTCGAAGATGTGCTCTGTGTGCACAGAAGTATGTTGAAATGCCTTTATGTCAACGGAAACAACCCTAAGACAATAAGTTTGGAAAACACGGAGCGAAACTTTGGCACTCACGACTGTAAAGGATGGGCAAAATCAGCAGTCCGGCATGGCAGAGAGAGGGCACTCAACACACGGCCGTTCTCCTCCAGAGTCTCTTCATAGATCTCGCGTAAAGACAAGGTACCGGAGCCTTGCCCAGAATGGTCTGTACACTGGGTAAAAATAGTGTATTGCAGGGAAGGAAAACTCAAACCAGAAATTTCTCTATGTACGTCGAGGTTTCCAATGTTACACAGAGAGGACAGGGACCAAGTCAGTGAAGCATCCGAGTCCATGCCATAAATCAAAAGATGAGAGTTGCGGAAATCCTGGAGAGCCTCGATAAGATTGTTGACCACGAAATGAAAATCCAGCTTGCATAGCGTGTGTTGATGGACATAATCAGGTATGGAGGGCAAGACTTTAGCAGAATCAGGGACACAATTGTTCCAACCATTTAAGATCCTTTGATCTACGAGCTCCTAAGAAACCATGAAGGGATTATATGGGAAGGGGATGGACAACGCACATTTATTAACAAAGGAAAATGTTGGAAGGTAGTCTCGTTGTTACCTGCAACACTAGGAACAGAAACAGCGGGAGAACAAATCGCTGTTGAGGAACGAGCGAGGTTGTGCTGAAGCTTCGGTTGCTTGCTGGGGATTGAGAAGGATGGTGATCTTCGCCTTTTTTGTCCAGACATAAAAAAGGGACGGCGAGTTGCACGAACAAAACCATCTTCAGCTATTTTGCCAAGCTCGATTGGAGGGAGGTCCTGAACATAAACACAGGTCTCGGGGGGAAATTTCTTGTGGCCCCATCCTTCCATCTGCAATGTCAAAAGGCGCCGAACCACGGGAATTGAATTAACTGTGAAAGTTGGCTCCTCGCAATGATCACCAGGGGAGTAATCCAAACAGGGTGGGGCACTGTTTGACCTGGGCATTGTTTTCAAAGAAAGGACTGTGGGTTGGGGAGAAAATGATCTTCCCCTGTGTTCGAGTGGTTGGGGCCCTGGGCGATGATTGTGTGTGGACATGGTGGTTGCAAGAAGTAATTTGCAAAGCGATTAGTCATCACACCTGATGGCAAGACAAATTCCTACGGGAAAATTGGATACTACTTAAGTAATAAACGTGATATTTTTCGTGTTCAAGTCATTTGCAACAACATGAAGAAATAAAAAATTCTCAGTCTGTTGTGCCCAAAATTAGTCAACATCTTGATCTACTACTTCTAGTTCGTCTTCGCCGTTCTCTCCCTTGGCTTTGCTGTCACAAAAAATGATGCCATTACCTCCTGAATCCATGTCTAAAGCCACATACTTAGGCTGCTGCAGATTCCAGCGTTAGGGTTGCCTCATCATCCAAATCGCGCAGAAAATCATCAAGCTTTCGTCAATTGATGCTAACACTGCATCTGATACCGTATGAACGTCACCATCATGTTCCATGTCGATATCAATTCTAGTTGAACAGCAGCTTGTCGGGGACTCGACACTGTGGAAGTCCTCAACAAGAGGGCGAAGGCGACGGCGAGACGGGTGAAGGCGAGGTTGCATCCACCAAGAGGATTCACAACAATAGGCACAGGTATGCTATCTGCTTCTGTAAAACGACATTTATCCTGATCCATTGTGATCCGCGGCCTGGTGTATGCCGTATTCCGATATCACTTCCCAGTGAGTCGTGCATGGTTCTGGCTAAGTACTCCATCACAAGGAACGATCATCTGATCGCCCAAAATAGACAGATAATCGACCTCCTTTCCGATCCTCGATGTTTTAAAGCACTTAATACTCCTTCCTTTCACACGATTTAATAATTTATGCCTTCATCAGCTGATTCTACGCGTACCACACTCCCTAATACCCACAATATTCCTTCTGTTAATTCTCCAGAGTGGATTGAGCATATTCTTAACTCGCTATCGTTATGTCCAGGGTACGCGGCCACGAGAATTGCGCTCATAAAGCATTGCCTCTTCGCATGGAGGGACAAACATCATCGAAAAGACCCGAAGAAAATCGTTGCTCTAGCTGAGATTGAAAATCTTGGAGTCGACACTTTTCGAGCCTGAGCGCGGCATTGAACCAGAGTAGTAGTTGGGAGAAGGGGAGGAGAGCATACTGTCGAACATGAAGGGTAGGGGTGTCAATGGTGTCGGCGAATAGAAAAGGGGCTGGTTTGCCATCGCAGGATGGCCATATAAAGAGGTAATCCCATCATACTCTGTCAGGTAAATGAGGAGAGTGATTTGGCAATTAACTCACTATATGACACGTAACCGGGCCTAAAAGGATAAACAGACGCTGGCCAGACGTATGAATACTGCGTCTTTTCATGAGACGTGACCGCAGTATTGTCGCAAGACGTGTCAGGATGTCATTTCGTCTCACTAACTCTTCGGGTTCATGGTCAACTACGGGCGACAATCTACGTATCGACGTGTCATATTGTGCCATGACGTCCGTGTTATGTCCTAAGGCATAAATATGTCTCTGGGAGCACTGCGAGGACGTAGAGTATGGGAGGGACGACGCGACGTCGTTGGCGAGAGCAAGTTCCGAATTTGGATTGCGCGCCTACGATGCCGGATGCCGGCCATCACATTTGTCAAGTACCGCTCATACCCTTCCTCCACCCTCGATCAAGTCTTGTGTGGCATATCCGAGTCCTATCTTAGTGGCATGTCTTAACTCTGATTATCATCTTCTGCTCGACACGTACATTCACTGCTGGGATTGATTAGTATTTTGGAGGGGTCAAATACTTTGGCGGATTTTGATCCGGTTTTGGCTTGCAAATCGAGCGCGGCAAATCCGGCATCAAATCCAGCAACATTTTTACATATATTTAGTGTCGGTTTTACCTACAGATTTGGGTCCGAAATACTTGTACAAAACTGTCCTGTTTTTGCAAATGCATTTTGGTTTGCGTATTTGGGGTTGAAAATCGGTGTTCAGGATTTGAGTACCAAATCCCGAAGGGGAAATCCCTTCCCAAACAGAGGCGCAGGTAATAATCATGTCGGTAGAAAGCTCGTTCCAAAGGCGTCTTTGGCGCGCCTGAGAGGTGGAACTCTAGTGTCACGATAAATCAGTTTATGTTGACTCACACATACGATGAATACACTGTTCAACATTGAACACAAACCCATCTGCCCCGATCTCAAGATGGTTTGCTCTGGGTTTTCGCCCTCTGCAAGAGGCCCGAATTCATTGACCAGGGGAGCTATCGGTGGTCGCGGCCGGTGGAAAGGTGAGTAACATTCAGTGTCAACAAGGTAGAATTATCGGAATACGGCTCTGACTCCTCCGCCAGCTCACCGCCTGAGGTTCACAACGTGCCAGACACAGACAGTTTTGTCGTGCTCGTCAAGAGTTGACTACGATCGCTTACCAAGCCTTCCTAATTAGACTTAGATACCTCTAATTGATCGTGCTGACTCAGCCACTCATCTAGCTCGATGACTCTTCGCACTACCACCATCGATGTCATATCCTATTTCTCCCCGTTGGAGACCCTATGTTCTCACAATATTTATCCTATGCCGCCTGCTGAGTTACCCTGCCAGGAATTTCTTCATGTACACATGAAAACGATATTCCCGCTACCTTGGTAGTGGGTTCTTGTAGCTCTTAGCTGACAACAAGTTTGGCAGTAGATTCGTCGAAATCTATTATCGATCGATGGGAAGTGCAACTTTCACTAATGTTGGCCTCCTACACGCCGCAATTATTACCTGTCCCTCCTGTAATTTTAATTGAGAGCATATACGAATGACATCTATAAGGCTATGAACTCAGAAATGTTTTCGGTTGAGGCGATTATAATCAGCGTTGGGCCCAATGGACTCAGAAATGAGTTGCACATCGTATTCTTGACTCATATCAATTCAGTGAGGTGCCGAATAGCTCTGAAAGATTTACACAAACTCGGTATGAATTATTAGAGTCTTTTAAGAGCCGCAGAGGTGAAGTAGATTCTGCGTATGCGGTCGAAGCTAGAAGTGCAATCCAGCGTGACAATAGGCTCAAGATATCTTGAACTCCGACGTTCGGCAAGTACTTCTTGCTTCACTGTCGACCAGCAGCACCCGTTTCCGTCGTATTGCGTGTTTCCAATAACATCTATCCTTTCTTTTATACCCCATTTCGAGTCCCTTGACTTTCTCCCTCCTATGGCCAAGACCAAGGCAATTCGGCAGAAGCAGAAAAAGGCCACAGGCACGAGAAGATTTCATACTGAAGGCTGTTGAGGAATTTAGGATGGAATATACGAGAACGTGAATGATGCTGCTAGGAAGCTGGATATATGGTCGCAACGATATACTATTCGCCGCAGAATGAATGGCACCACTGGCACCCAAGAGCTGCATCAGGCCTACCAAGACCAAGAGTTGCTAACACCGGCACAGAACAAGGTCCTGAAGGCATGGGCGAAGTGGCTGGGTATGGTTGGATTCCCTGTTTCAAGGAAGACGATGGTTCCAAAGGTGAAGCTGCTATGTGGGCGCGAAGCTTCAACGCAGTGGTTTGAGTGCTGGCTCAGTCGGAACCCTGATATCACCAGTGGACGCCCGTCTAGCCTTGATCCAAAACGTGCAAAGGCTTTCAACTTCGCAACTGTACACGCTCACTTCGAGGAGACCATTGACATCAATCAGCTTCCTCCCTGCAATATCTACAACTTCGATGAGATTGGCATTCAAGTCTGCGGAGGACGAAAAGATGCAGGGGAGGAATTCTTCTTCAGCGCGGATGATAAGAGCCGTTCATATTCTTGACGATAGGCCATACACCCAAGGCAGTTGAAAAACGTGTATATATGGGCCATTCTACTACGATGCACCACCAGCCGATGATCCCGAAGCCACTGATCAACTTACTCTCGAGGATTGTCTTCGTCAATTTCACCGATTGCGACGTGGGAGGATGGATAGTGTGCAGTCGGCGCAGGGATAAAACTATTGGAGACCATTCGAAAGCGATTTCTGAGTATGATACGAGAGTCTTCGGTGTAAGACGGAGTAAGCAGGGGAGGATGGATGAGGGATGAGAAAGAATGCCTAGAGGGAATGGTAGTCGAAGCCTTCGAAGTCGCAGAAAGAGATCCAGAGTATGTACGAGGTTGAACCATCGGAGAAACTTCAGGAGCAACGTTGAGAAGTGTCGTGTCATTGAAGGATACATCCGAGAGACATTGGGGAACCTGCTACAAATGTAATGGTCAGTCAAAATATCCATCATAGCCTCAATAGAGCTCAGCCTCTGGTGGACTCTTTCCTCCATCTCCTGCATCCCTCTGACAATCCTCGCTTCCAGCTTATCCAGGAGGTATTCCATTGAACGCTGTTTGCTGTAGTGAAGTCGCAGCTGATTGAGTTCTTGTTCTTGTTGACGCGACATAAAGAGATGGTTGAGAGATCACTTTCATCAGGAATAAAGCCAGAAATGTGTGTGGTAGCAGACATCAGCGAGGGAGACGATGGCAAGATGATGACAGTGGTCGAGGCAAGTTGCAACAGTCGCAACACGCGCTCAAACCAATCCTGTTAGCATCCAGTAGCGGCAGAAGCCGGGTCCCCAATTCTTTCCTTTTGTCGGATCCATTTCCAAAAAGATAACCAAGTAAGGCCCGCTACCTTGACCTCCGAGTCGCATCATGCAGGACTTCTTCACTTAACAGTTCACACTGACTCAACGAAATCAAAATTGGGCACTCTGAATAACATGCATGAATCTAATGCATATACAGCACTAGTTAGTAACCATTGGTTGCGGGGAAAAAGCAAGGGGCTACAAGGGGATTCCAAAAAATAAAAAAATACATATGGGTACCGGCAACACCTGGTTCCGGAACGTGAGCTGACTAAGCCCATTTTCGGCTATTCTGACGGCAAATTAATGTTAATTGCTTCAAATCTCATTGAAGTGTGATGAGCAGCACGGACCCTTGTTAATTGGCCTTTTTGCTGTGTGGACTGACATTTGGTGGTACCAGAGTATCTTTGAAAGTTAGGATGGTGTCCCATGAAGGTTCTGTGTGCTTGAAAGGTGTGCAAAAGTGCAAAAAGCTGTGGGACATGTTTGTTTGGTTATATTTGCAAAGCCTTCGGACCGCTCATTCAAATGCACCTGGTACAGGCTTCCACAGACCCTGTATCACTTCGAAAAAATTACAGAATATCATTTAAAAATAAACTACATGTTTTCTTTGGAGCACTTTTAAAAAAAAAGCATTTTAAATGTTATAAATGCGATGAAACTATGGTAAACCGGGTTCTAAAAAATAAATTGCCTCAAAGAAAACATGTAAAATTATCCCCTGAGTAAAATGTTCCTGCAAAAGTACTCGTGAATCTTCTTCCTTTGACCTGCAGAAGGTGCATCCATGAAACTCACATATTCTGGGCCCTGATCGAGATCGCTCGGAGTGCGAATTTTGGCGGGGGTTGCCGGTGCCCAATGTAATACATAGGGTCGATTAAATCCCTCCCACCCTATCACATGACCATTATAACATCATTTGCACCATATCAGGCATGCCGGTACAGCCGGACTCGGACTTACCTGGTACATCTGCAATATTGGCCTGTGTCGCTCTTCACTGCAGGTTTTGCTCTCTTTGCATTATAAATCCCTTGTGTACCAATGAGGGATATGTGTAACAGTAATTTACTGCTCTATTATAAATTATGTGACAATGCATCAGAATATATGCCTACTTAGAGCTGTAGCTCAGCTTACAGTCCATTATTGGTTGATTATAGGTGTATTGAGGTCATACTGACTAAGAGGATGATGGTTGAAGTAAAATAAAGATGCAAAGGTCATTTTACGTTGAGTTACATGGGAAAAAATTGAAATTTCGAGGGGTCATATAAAATTTTTCGTGACCGGCGCTTGACCCTCCCTCCCTACCCGGTGCTCCGGGCTGACATTCCGGTACCCCCTTGAGGGGCTACCGTAGGGCTGAGGGAAAAAGGGTAGGTTATTTACCAAAATAGTTCTTTACAGTAAAATACATAGTATTTTACCATGTATTTTAGCGGGGGGTCCTGAAGGCGCGTTCGGCAAGGTAAAATACAGCGATCACGTGCATATATTATTGCCACAAGAGTCGCATACTTTTTATGTGTAGGCTCAGCAATGATAACGTTAGGATGCTGATAGGTAACTGAAGCAACATAAATGATGATAGCAAGGTCTCTCGAATTTTTGGGAGACGTGGACCATTTTTTGACAAGCAAAGAAATTTAGGAAAATATGAAAATAAATATTATTATATAATCACGTGACGAGGTATTTTACCATGTAAAATACCGTGTAAAAAACCCCTCCAGCACTCGCCGAGGTAAAATACCGGCAGCCAATCCCTCAGAGGTTTTTCCCTCAACCCTAGGCTACCGGAATGGGAAAAAATTTTTCGTGCACTAGCGCTGGACCTACTTACCTTCACGTGATCAAAATGATGTCATACACTCCACATTGAGCTGGAAAATGGGCAATTATGTCGCATTCATGTACTATTATTCAACCGAATACCATTTTGATTACAATCTGACTCATTTCTGGTCAGATGAATTTGGACATATGATGTCATATGCTGACTCATGATGGCAGTGCCACCAATACTTTGTCTACTCTCAATGTTGTACTGCACAAGCATTATAAACATTGTAGGTCTATTCATTAGGCATATCGTCACTTAAATATCTCACATTTTTACATTTGGAAGGCAGTTTTGAGCCCATTTAAGGAGGGTCAACTTTTTTTTTTGGGCAACCTACCTCCCTACCCGGTGTTCCGGGCCGCAATGCCGGTAGCCGGTGGCAGCAGCTCACATTTTCCCTCGCAACCTCAGGCAACTACAAAGACCATGCGAAAGGAAAGTAGTAACTAAACGGGCCTTGCAAAGATGTTACAAACCTGATGTCTTCGCCCGAGTGAAAACCTGCCATATTCTGTAGACTTGGAAATTTAGCCTCACGCCCTCTGGTTTAAGCCTAGCTTTGTCAACGCCGAGTCCTACGCCGAGTTGCATGCCAAAACGGAGTGGCATAACAACCAGCGCACGCACCTCAGGAGAAGTACAACTTCTTGATAAGAGGTTGCCGGGCCGAAATGCAAAGATACATCCAGCACCTGCGCAACGTTGACGGCCGCAGTGCTTCCCTTGTGACCATCAGGCGTCGATGAGGAAAATTGAAACCTGATACCAGAAATGTCTACTCACAATAGGACAACACTCGCCGGATGTCGATATATTGCTGCAGCACAAATATCGTCACCAAGAATGCCATGGAGGTATGTCGGTGGCACCATTCCAACGTACATTGCACCCTCCACTTCATCCGAGTTCCACAGAGACAGCACCACTTTCAAAACACCATCCCCTTGCTCACCAGACGTCGAAACATCGTGGCAGGGTGAAAGTCATTATCCGAGAATACGCATGCTGCGAGCCGTGAATTTGTGAAGCTTAAAGCTGAATTTTGGCGCTTGACGCAGTACTCAATGATTAGCTCAAAGGCAGTCATGAACGTGGCGACGACGTACCATGTGCTTGCAAACCTGCACTTCCCAAGGACACTTCGGATCCACCACCTTAACAACACTTTACCTTGGCTCGCCAGACATGTAACTGACAATGAATATCGAAAAGGATTTAATATTTGTGTTTGACAACGAATTTATTTATATAATGGCGTCAGGCTACATATGTACTAGCATCGGAAAGTCCAGAGGCCGAGGTTTTCGAATGTAGCACCATGATACTCGCATCACCACAAGGGCACGCAGATCGCACCAGATGCGTGCATTTTTATGGCCTAGTCTGTAAAAGTTAAGTGTGTATGTGCTCCGTTCAGTAGGTTATCTCTGTCGCGATGGTTCTTCAGAATTTTGGCTGGAGTTCCCAAAATGAAAGGATCAGGGCGGAGTTTGAATTTGCAGGCAATTGCGCCTCACCATGTCAGTGTGAGTCTAGGATGAGACTAATAAATTCAATTACTGCCGCTTCCAAAAAATTCCGCAGGATGACCTACATTGATGAGCCTGTGGCTGTGCGAGCTGGCGCGATGTCCAGTGAGCCCGAGTATTGCTGAGTAAAGGTTTACTAAGAGAAAGAAAGTACTAGAAGATACAGAATGGTATTTAAGTAGCTAGATTTCGTAGTTCACTGTACTCGTTTGTCAAGCAAACATGGATTGTCGTTCCTAACTCGCTAGGCAAATGTGCCTGATCACACGGTGCGCGTGTTATCCAACACTACAGATATCGATGTCTCTGGGCCGTGAGAAAAGGGCAGAAAACTACGCCTCAAAATGTTGCCACAGAGGGTCTGACAACTTGCTTCCGCTGAATCCGCTCGTTCAAGACTGGCAGTGGCACACGTGACATTCGGAGATTGAAATGCTGCAACAGGAAGAAAAGCAGCACGGCCGATGCCGATGACCGTCAGATATTTCCTGCGCTTCATTCTTTACCACCAACCACTATGTCGATCCAACCTTCCCGGCATGTAGCAAGCAAACCTGGTGAGAAACCTTTCCTCTCCATGTCTTGGTGCATTTCCCTGTGCTTTGTACGGGTGTATGATTTGTGACGCAGTGCATTTGTTCATTCATACTGGTGCTTACGTTTCTACTATCTTCAGCAATGGGATATAGTGCAGCAAAGCGGTCTTCTTTGGTCTGGTCATTGCCCATTTCCTGTCGTCAATTCCTCGAGACGCCTCTTGACCCCGAGCAATGGTTTGAACTGCATGCAGGAGGAAGTGATCAAGATATCCAAATATTGCAGTTTGGGAAGGCCATGGCAAGATCCCTCAAGTCTGTCGCCGATGAAGGCTGGAATAAAGGTGATCCTCAAATGCGCATTGACAACTTAAGTGGCGGTCGCAGCCAAACCAAGTCTGCAGGACTTCTTGAGACCCTCGTCCTTGTGAAGGCCACCGATATTGCTGCTGGTTTTCTGCGATTGCCGAGTCGAACGTTTTACCCGAGCTTTTCCAAGACGCTACACCTCGAGGATCGCCACATGGGCGTACGTTCGTTGGCTTTTCTTTCCGTGCTTCGCTTACTTAAGCTCTGTAAAGTTCTTAAAGAGACTCGATAACTGGCCTCGCAAACTTGACGCCATCCGCACATCGCTTCGTATGTATACGGAAAAGAAATTGATGGCTCTTCCTGGACTGGGGTCAGAAGCAACACCGGGGGAAGAGATCTTGCATGGAGATATTTGCCTTCTCGCAAGTCATTGGAAGCATGAGTCAGCGAAGAATTGGTTGAAGGCGCTCTGTGTTGTGGACGGTGTAGCTTTTCATATCAGGCTACTTTGCTATGTGAGCGCCTTACTGTCTGACAAGCTTTCATTCTAATCATTGCCTCAGCATGGTGGAGTGGAGCAGACTACGATTTGGCAAAGGTAGGCGCCTTTTTGTGGTAAGCAAACCGCCTTGACCCCAGAAGGTTTATCGACAGAACCTTCCAACACCCCGACATCCGAACGGTCATGGGAAACGAAGAAACAATGAAGCGGTTTAAGCAAAATATGCCCCGCTGGAAACAAGCCTTCGCAAACGCTGTGGCAATATCTCCACTTTTGCTTATTATGGGCCAAGGGATGGGTCAGACGTTGAGCACACCACTTGCTTTACAAGTATGCTTTTTTGTTCGTTCCTTGATTGTATTGTTGACATTTTCTCCCAGATAGGCGGATGGCTGTCCTCGCTTGGGAAGCCAGAGCTTATTCTACAAGTTGAGGAACTACTTTGGCGTTGCATTGTTGGGGTCGCTTGGGGATCTTGGACGAGCGAAGTTGGATTGAACAAGTTCCTGGAAAATGTTGCCCCATTGGTTGACAATATGGATTCACGCAAGCAGGTGTCAAAGGGAAACGTGAGCCAAGGCAATATGCGATGGACTGGCTATCAAGGGGAGGACACATGGTTTGAGCGCAATATCCAGTACATTCAGCATAACCGTATTCCTGGTTTGGAAGCCAGAGTCGGCCAGGAGATATCTGAGTGGCTAGAGGACAGCAGAGGCCGCTGGATTGCCAGGGTCGGTCCCGAGAAGAATACGAACGACCGAGGTAGAGCTAGGTCGCAACCTCCGCGTCGAGTCCCACGACCAAGGCGGCAGTCAAGATCTCGCACTGTGCCCTTTACTCTTCCTCGCGATCAGCCACCACCCCTCAAACGTGAATCGGTTCCCAAGGTTGTTCGACTATTGACATATCGAGTACACAAATGGGGCCATGAGAACTATCCGTCCTTTGATAAACGACCAGAGTGGAAAACCTCACCGTCCCTTCCCCCTGCTATGTTTCAGGACATCGAGCCGATCCGTGTACAAGACATTGTCGTAGGAGAACTACCACCAGTTCGGGAAACAAGTTCAAAATCTCGATTTTTATCTCGATCACAACAGATACAGCATGAGAGGAAACTCTCACAAGACATCGACACGAGCTGGCGGGAATTGATGTTGATGGCTCCTTCGCTGCAAATAATGGGGTCGCAGGATATCGTTCCGTCTATCTCGGGCCGAAAAAGGGGACGATCCCATACTATTGATACCAGTGTCGATGTCGCCTTGAAGAAGGCTAAGGTCGACCGAGGTCTGTCTCGTTCAACGACAGGAATCGAATCACCCCTGCTTTGGGTTCCCAGAACAAATTCGTACGCATCTTTCGAATATTTTCCGCTGAAATCCAATGTATGGGCCCATATACTTTTCTTATGTGTGCCTCATTGAAGTTTCTTAGGAGTTAGATGATCGCAAGACACTTGTTGGCTGGAATGCTTGCAATAAAACTGGCCCCACAGGGGCCCCTTTGTATAAGCTCAAGGAGACGGCAGAAGAATCGATGATTGCCGCCTTGAGCCTCCGCCATGCAGCGAACAATCCTAGTGGAACCTTGGAGACCTTCCGCAGTTACAACATACTTCTGTATGGTACACAGACCCCCTCGCTGACCTGGTCTTTACAAGATCTGTCTCAAATTGGCAATATCGATTTACTTCGAGATGTCCAAGGTTGGTTTTTTTGCCTGGACTTCTGAACGGATCCTTAAATACTCTGCCAGATCATCAGCGACGAAGCTCCGAGAACACTATGGACGACATTCACGTCCAAGCATCATTACGTGACCTGTATCAAGAAGGTTTGGAAGAGAATGGCCGTGTTTTGAATGCCCTCTCTCTTCCTTGTAGTACTCATACTACCCACCCTTTACAGCCGTAAGCAACAAGCTTTAGACTCTTTTCGTTTCTGAACATCGTCCGTTTTTAGGATTGTTTCAAGTCACATCAGAGCGTTTGAGCAGACTTCTAACTTACCGGATGACATCTTCGAAGCGCAGTATCCAATAACTGCAACGAGCTTCTGGTTGGTGGCGACAAAAGGGGCCATTAGCTACCTTCATCCGGATTGTCATGGTGTTGGTACCGTTGTCGAGGTTCTGTGTGGGCGGAAGCTGTGGTATGTGTTTCAGCGTCGCTACCCAGAAGCGCAAGGTACAAGGCACGACAGTCGCATTGACGAGTACATGAGGGATTGGTCGCCTGGATTCATTCCTGACGCTGATCAATGGGAGGCAGAGGTTGTTATTCTCGAACCCGGCTCTGCCTTGTAAGTCATACCCCAGTAATCTGCGGAGCACACTAACATCCGGAAAAGTTACATGCGGCCGGATACCCATCATGCGGTAGTCACCCTTGAGAACTCGATTGTGAGGGGTCATCATGTCTATGCGACGGTGACACTGTCAAGAACGGTCGCAGGTTATGTTCACACCTGTATGCTCAAATTCAGGATCGTTAACGTTCTACACCGCGAACTTCGAGGGCTCCTTCTTCGCCTGATGTGTTACTTCTGTATGATTATAAGTGATAAAGGACCCGAAGGTAAGTGACTCTTAGGAAGGTCCTCTTCCATCCTTACCGGATACTTTCAGGTCATGACAGTGATATCCCCCCTATGACAAGAGCGGGACTGCTGGACCTCGTTGCTTTGGGAAATCTTTGTATATTCGGCTCAGCCCTGGATCCCTGCCTAGATACTGTTGATGACACTACGGATGACATGAAACCCTCATATGCCATGGCAGCCGCCGCATACATATCCATCATGCAGCGCTTGCGAAAAGATTATTGTCTAGTCTTTCTTTCAGAAGATATGCGGGGCGACTCCCTTGAATCCCTTGCATCGAGGATCCATCTCAAAGA
The DNA here is from genome assembly GCA_900157415.1 of Armillaria cepistipes. Classification (NCBI taxonomy): domain Eukaryota; kingdom Fungi; phylum Basidiomycota; class Agaricomycetes; order Agaricales; family Physalacriaceae; genus Armillaria; species Armillaria cepistipes. The sequence goes on from FTRY01000041.1 coordinate 265,608, forward strand.
GGGTGTCGACTGTCGCGCCCTGTCCCTCGATATCGGTGATTTCGCTAGGAGCTCAGCGGCACATTTTGGACGGTCATTGATATACTATGCTCGAAGGGCTATCAAAGCACGGAAGGATTTCGGAGAACACGAAAGTACTTTGTTCGACTTGAAATCCTTTGAGAAGAATGTTGCGGATGCCATGGATAGCTTTTTGCACATGGATCTAACCAAGGACTTTCTCAATGCGTACAGGGCCCAGAAAATCAAACGTTTGCACATTAGGCCCCTATTTTTAGTTCGGAGAAAGACTGACATCCTACGTGAGTCTGGTAGCTTTATATCATCTGTGGTCTTATCAAAGAAATAGAACTGGACGTCTACTCGGATTGGCAAGCAATAACGGACTATGATTGCTACAGCGGTGAAGATGAACAAAATGATGATGGCAAAGGCGATGACGACGGTGGCGGTGATGATGGCGCCACAGATATGAAAGCAGATGCCTCTACGGAAAACAGCAATATGGATGTGGATGAGGGTACGGCCGCCGACGGGGTCCCACCATCGGAGAAAACATCAGATGACGAAAGGTCTGACGATTACAGACTGTAGGTACAATCCGAATATTTAGATTCAAGAGTCCTGGTGATGGCAACGTAGTTTCGCAGTATGAAATATATATTGGCTGTCGTTAGTTTTTTTTTTCCATTGAGGACGTTTCTGATGGTTCTGACAAACTAGCGCATTATAAGTTATATAGGCACAGGGCAACTCCCTATCAAATTTGGGTTCTGAGTGTTTCCAAGAATGAACCGAAATACCCTATCATGTATCTGCGAAGTCAGATTCTCGACTTCTACCGAAACGATTATTCCGAATAAAATTCTATTTATTCTTCTTGGCACTTACTCAGTTCTTCTTAGTCTTTGACATTCGATCTTCTATCAATGAGAAGCCTTGGTCGGGGGTGTCAGGCAACGACGCCGACCGCCTGGTCCACCATCAAATTGTGTCCACACCCAGCCGGAGCACAAATTGACCTCTGTTTCACTGTTTCTGTGACTTACTGCACTTTACCTTTCCTACAAGTGGAAGACAAGTGTAAGAACGCTAGATGTGGATGTAGAAAGTGGAAAGGCAAACGTCTGTTCAACGTCATCTAATGATTTCAGTGTACTTACATGAAGGAAATGCAGTCTTCATAGACTGCGCGTCCCAGGTAACTTAGTAGGGCGCGAAGTATAAATATCATCACAACATATGGGTACGAAAAGGGACAAATAGGATCATGATGGTGGTGGGGGCGGTGTACTTAGAGTAGTATTAGTAGTCGTCGCACTGGCAAACGGTCCCTAAAAAGGAAACAGCCAATGTTTTCTGCGCCGTTGCTACCAAGCCATCAATATACTTTATAGTAGCATCGCAGACCGCGCAGGGCCCTGCCGCTGTGACTGACATCATAGTGTCGGGAACTATGAAGCGTCTCACGGGATCGGACCCATACGAAGGGACTAGGGTGTAAACGAAAGGTAAATATATTGAATATCCGCGACCTATACAAGTATCATCATGCCAGCGTCATAAAACTGACGAAACTGAAACCATATGAGACAATGTCTCCTCAATGCAGGCGGGTATGTTCAAACACAAGGGCCATTTTCAGTGTACATTAAGGGAATGCAGTCTTCATGGGCATTGAAGAATGAGGCCTTGAGGCCTGAGGGACGGTCCCAGGCAATCCAAAGCACCGATGACACGTACAGCGCAGCGAAAGAAATTACGGCGTAATAATGTAGAAGGAGACATCCTCCTGATGGCTCGCGAGCGAGGGGAAGTCCGCAACTGACAGCAGTCGTCGTTGCATAGTGCATTATGCAATAAAAGCAAATGCGTGGTGACAGAGAGTGATCCAGGCGCAGGGCGGCGAACGAACATTCAGAGACCTTTTCAGCAAGAGCGGAAAAGGGGTATAATATGTTGTGCCAGCCCAAAATGCACCCTTCCAGTGATCAAAAAAGGGTGCCAGCCAAGCCTCGTGTACATATCGCAAACACAAGTGCCAGTGGAAGGAGAAATTGTAGTAATAGTATGCTGTGAAAGCGACCTCATCCAGGACAAGAGCGGGCTGTCCATTGGGCAATCTTGCAGAGCCGTATGTACGGGATGGCCTCACGGGAGTTACAAAGGTCGTTGCGCCGACGGAGTAGAGATCATGGCAGTCAGGAAGAAAGAAAGGCATATGATAAATAGAGTCATCGAGCTGGATGAGTGGCTGAGTCAGCACGATGGCGTAACTCCTACACTTCAACTCTTACTGTGCTTCTGTCTCACTGAACGCTCCATCGGTGCCTCTGATGGCAGCGACGTGTACTTCTGGGATCTTCGGGCGATCGTGCTTCTACCGTCATCATTACTGTCAGGAGCTACCGTCATCCGACATTTCATGCGGTGTTACCTTCATTGCCTCTGACGCAGCAGGAGCTTCAAGTGCCCAAGTGGTCTTGATAACTGCAGTGTCTTTACCAGCAGTAAATTTACGGTGATGGGAAAACTAGAGACAAACTGGTTTGGTTCGTGATTGTCTTGGTGTCTGGTGCCGCAGTAGAACTAGCGGAGTAGAGTCTGAGAGGTAGATGGTCCCTCCAGTGCGCGCTCTTATAGCATCTATATAGGTTTCTCAAGTTCAAGTAGTCTTATCTTATCTCGTAACATGGGTGGCTATAATAACAGTCACCCACACTCTTCTCTTTTGCTCACTCGTCGTGCTCACCTTTCAACTTGTTGATCCTTCAACCAGTCGAGTAAGGAGATCCTATTCATCGGCCTGACCGCTACGAGCTGCTCAACATCCAGCGCGAGGATGGGGGGTGGGGGGGGATAATGACGACTAAAGGTGCGGATAACATTATTTCAAGCGGGAGCGAGAGCTTGGACGTGCAAGGTCACTTTAGTGACTGAGTTCAACCTCACATTGCTGGCCAAGTTGATCGGTTTCCAGATGATACCCCAGAATAAAACTACACCAGTCGTCTGTTTCTATGGACGGATCGTGAAGAAAATAACTTAGTTTCTGCTCTGAAGAGCTAGAAAGGGAACTCCCTCGGTGCCACCACTATTGCAGAGTGCGTACCCGAATCGTCTGCGACCCGCAACTACCCGAAGGAAGCATTCGTTTTGCTCACTCGACAAGGAACGAGAATCGCTCTCTTGTCTGGCATCAGGGAAACCGCCCCTCTGGATACATCCGACGGTCCTATGTCAATTTGGTGGGCTGAATATGTAGACAAGTTGTTCCCGTTTCATCTACATTCGTGCTAATCTCTCCTTCATCCAGGTCATTTACATGTTTCCGAGCTTGGGAGGGACAGGGAGCGTCACAGAGCACCACCGATCTTGCAGGGCGGGCGAGTTGTCAAGATGGTGGATTATGAAGATGCAGAGCGGGAAAAACGCAGATAAAGTCCAGGAAGTCTGGGAAAGTCAGCGAAGCTGAAGTCGGCACGATACGCTCCAAGAAAAGTCCAGGAGGGTTATCCTTTTCATCGAAGAGTCACATCTCATTGTGACTGACAAAAGAGACCTTGATGCTGGCAACTTGTCTAAGACTACTCTGCGCCACACAAATTCAGGTCTATTTGTACTACTATCCCTGCCAATTACCGGAAATTACATCGATACTGATGCAGTTAGAATGACGAACTCAAGTCGTCACAAAGCGTTGCCTGAGGTACTCAGAACCACAATCACAATCACAATCTCCTCCAAGCTGTAGGCATCAAAGACAACATTGATGGCCGAATTTTGAAGAACGTTCTTCGCTGGACAGCTGATGACTTCTGACGGTGTTAAGGTGTTGATGTGGCTTTCATAGGTGAGAATACTACTTTTCTTTCTTGCACTTAGCTTTCTGACGGTTCACTTAGCGAAATGGGCCGCTGCGAGCACGGCTAGTGTTGTGAAAGGCCGGGCTGAGCTTGAGTAGGGCCGGGCTCACTAAATTCGAAAGCCCAAGCCCAACAAGGCTCAAGCCGGGCTTCGGCTTGAGCCCGGGCTTTTTGACTGGTAACTCCATACTTATTCTGCGTGCATCAGTACAATGTGTATAGTGGTATCGCGCTAATCCTCAAATGTACTATCTAGACCACTCGTGTCATCTTCCAGAAAGCAGCCGTCAGCCAAATCCCACTCTGGTGCGACAATATCCTTCATCGTGTCTTCCTTTATCATCTGCTCATCCTCTAGAGCCTCCTCTGCTGCCAACGAGCACTTGTCTCTAAAATAGTCGTTATCGTTACGAAGCGCATATTTCAGGAGTTGGAGGGCCTTGACAACATCGCCACGCAAGCAATTACGAAGTTTGGTGATGGTAAGACCCCCACCTGAGAATACACGTTCACTTGAGACTGACAACGCCATAATTGGCAGATAGTCTCGTGCAATTGCTGCCCAAACGGGGAGACGATCAGAGTTCAGCTAGACAGCAGTCAGGAGTGATAATATAGCAAGGATCAGCTGAGGAACCTACCCCCCACCAAGTAACAATGGACTGGCCTTCTGACAGATAGTCGGCGCCATTCATATAATCATTGAAGCTGGTTTCCCACGCCGGAAATGCCGCAGTCGGGGGCAATGGTATGGGTGGTGGCTCGCTGTAAGAATCTGATAGGAGACGCCGCATCTTGGTGCTCTTCTTTGACGTCTTGGCCATAGGCGGTGGAGCACCATCTGCGCTGTACATCTTGTCATATCTTTCTTTGAACTATACAAAATTGACTGAGTCATCTGCAAGCTTTTAGGTACACAATAGACGCACCTTGCTACGAACAAGTTGCCATGCTTGGGCTCGAGTGTTGCTATCCCATTCTTTGTCGAACCAGGACATCTTCTGCGTAGGATCAAGAACTGCCACATCGTGTAGCGAGTCAGCACCCAAGACAAACGCAAATTTAATTGTAACTTACCGCTGCATATAATGTAGGCGTCTGAGTACTCAGTACGGGAATAGTATTCTTCAATGGCATTAAGACTGGCTTGAATAGCTGCCGTAAACGGTACATATGCTGGGTCATCTAAACGTTTGCTGAGGCTTTCATGTAGCTTCTCGAGGGCAGGTATGACTAGATGGAGAGAGGGATAGCCATCGGCCGAGAATTCCTGCTGGGCATCGTCAAATATCTGTCAACGGGATTGGCCGTAGCCTATGAGGATCATGCCGAGTTAGGTAAGCAGTACACGTACTGCCAGTAGCCTCGTAAACGAGAGCAATCGGTTCCATTCCTCACTGCCGTACTGCACGGCAGGTACCCGTTCGAGCAGGTTGCCTGCACAATATATCATCGATGTTGGATATATATAATTTCAATTGTTAAAAAATACAAAACACGATGTGCACAATCTGACATACCACTCAGTAGGACATTATCCACTACCAACCGTAAGGGTACAAGAGCTTCCCAACATTCCACAGCGTAACTAGTCGGGCACGTAACGCGCGGCTGAAATGAGGTAAACTGGCCATGGGATTGTCGACGTTAATTGTGAAGCTGAATTGTTGTTCTCCGGGTGGATCTGCAGGTAGCCTCCATGGTTCTAACCAAATCCTCGCTGAAAAAGGAGAATACGGTCAATATCAAGCTGTACTCCATATGAAGTATGAGCAAGGTCAGGATAGGTGCGAATGCAAAGGACCCATCGCCGTTCGTGCGTCCCAGTTCTGACACCAAATTTCCAAATGTAATTTCCGCTAATGTCTCCCAGTGACGGAATTCAAAGAGTATTGTATCGAGAACAGGGGAGAGGCGTAAAATCTCGACGATCTGGTACGACATAGGCACATTTTGCAACTCCATCCCGCGCAGTGTATTTTGGCATTGGGAACGTTCGTGTAAATTGCAAACCGAGAGGAGGGTGTCTGGGTGGAAATCATCGTATTCGAGGTCGGTCCAACTGACACAGTCCGGTTCGAGAAACAATCCCTCTAGGACAGGCAATTTCACCAAATCTACGGCGATTTTGCTTCCAAGCCTGAAATGTTACACTCG